>JAMQCK010001022.1:0-12964 GCA_024196135.1 Pleurotus ostreatus/Saccharomyces cerevisiae fusant | reverse complement strand
ACAGCTGGAAGCTATGGGCTTCCCTCGCCAGAAGGTTATTGAGGCATACTTCGCCTGCGATAAGAATGAGGAGCTGGCCGCGAATTATCTATTCGACAACGGGTTCGAGGATGATGACTGATTGACGAGCTGTAGTGGAATTCGTATGTAGAACCGCGAGTGTATTGTTGATAAACGCCAGCTGTACCATACGCCGTTGAACCTTCATCTGAGTGATCATGATTCCTTCATGTAGCCGGACTTCAACTCAAACGACTCTGAATTCTCCGACTGCTAAATGAAGGCTATGCTGGACGACGGCAGGTATATACAAGACAACAAAGCGCGGATGATAGACAACGAACTAGACGAAATAGATAGGCAATAGAGCACATCGAAAGCAGATGAAAGCAAACATTGACAAGCGATGAGCAAACGCAAGATTTTTGGGCCAGTCAAGCCTCAGCTCGACTCGCACTTCCGCCGAGGGCCAGCTAAACCTACGCCACAGCAATTTTCTTCACTCACCCCACACCCAATCCAATCCACTCAACGACCCGGCGTTCCAGGCGGCGACGCAACATACAACACTAAATAAAAAAACATCATCAATGAGCCAGCCTATCCACAACATTCTCCCCATCACTGCGACTCTCACCCTCGCCCTCGTTCGCCCGGCTCGTCAGCGGCACGCGCGCCACGCGCGTCATGTGCGTCTTCGGCCGGCCGTCGATGGGCACCATGACGGACCGGTAGCTGTCGAGCTCCTGCAGGAGCGCGGCGTGCTTGTTGAGGAAGGCCTCGCGCTCGGCGCGGAGGCGGGCGATTTCCTAAGAGAGGGATTTGAGGTCAGCAATGTAGGGGTGAAGGGAAGGGGAGGGAAGAACTTACCTGCCGTGCGCCGTGCAACTCGTTGCGGATCTTGTCGACGTAGACGATGCGCTGGGAAGGGTTGCCGTGCCCAAGAATGTCCGCATTCGCCTTCATGAGCTGCCGCGCCTCCGCCTCCGCAATCTCATTGCGAGAAGCCAGGACATGCGCCTCCTCGACAAGCTGCTCATAAGCATCCTTGTACTCGATGGCCTCTTCCAACTCAGCAGTGAGCCTACAAGTCCACCATTAGCCCAAGTCTTATCCGACGAAGCAACGATGACCACTCACGCATTGATCTTCGCCCTCAACCCCTGCTCCGCCTGTCTTGTCTGCTGCAACGACGTATTCATCCGCTGCGTCACCTCCCTCTCCCGCGTCACCGCCTGCAACTGCCGCGCCGACGCCGCGCGCGCCTCCGCCTCCGCCACGACCAGCCGCGACTCCGTCTCCGCCTGCGCCTGCACCAGCCGGCCGACCTCGGCCTCCACGGTGCGCACCTTTGACGCGGCCTCGTCGCGCTCCTTGCGGGTCTCTGAGAGGTCCTTGCGCAGGGCGAGGATGTCGACCTCGTCGATGTGCAGGATCATGGACTGCACGAGGGTCTCGCGATCCGCGAGGGTGTAGGCTACGGCAGTCTCGTCGCGGAGTACCTTCTCGTAGGTCTGGAGGAGCTCGCGCGACTTGGCATCGGTCTCCGCGATGCAGCGCTGCGAGTCGGCCTCCTCGTCCGCGATGACTTGCATGGTAGACGTGATGTTGGCAGCCACGTCTGGGGTATACGATGTAGACGCAGCGTCCGCAAGCGATTGCCGGGTGAGGGAGATCTCCTCCTCTGCCTCCGCCACTTGAGCCTTAAGCATCGCGTTGTCGGTCTTCACTTGTCGCACCAAGTACGCGAGCTCGACGACCTGGCCTTCGGAGTTGGCAAGTTTGCGTTGGAGACGTTCAGCCTGCAAGGCGGCGAACATGGCATCATGGCGCCGGGCATCCTCGATTAGCCGCTTCGCACGCGCGAGGCGGGCGTATTCCTCGCTGACCTGCGCGACCAGAGCTTGATGCTGCTCGAGCTGCTCAAGGATGTCCTCTTCCCTGGCCTCGCATTCTTCGCGGACTTGTTCAGCGGACTGCTGCGCGGCCTTTGTGTCCGCCTCCAGCTTCTGCCTTTCGGCCTGCAACGCCTTAGCCGTCGCTTGCGCAGCATCGCGCTCGCTCTCCGCCTTCTTCAAGGCCTCCTGGAGCTTGGCCTCCGCCGCCTCCCTCGCCTTCTTCTCTCGCGAAGCAGCCTTCTCCAGCTCCTCTATCCGTTCGTCGCGCTCGCGGATTTCCTGCTTTCGTCGGCTCTCAAGGGAGTGCAGCGCCTTCTTGAGTTCGCCCGCATCCCCTTGCCGTTGCGTGACCTGCTGCCGTTCGTGCTCGGACACTCGTAGGCGCATACGCAGCTCCTTGACCTCGGCGTGCTCGGCCAATGATGCCTTCCGTTGATCTTGGAGTTTGGCATCGAGGGCTTCGATCTGCTTCTTCTGCTTGTCGAGGCGTTCAGTAAGATCACGATTCGCCTTGTTCGCGCGGTTGAGTTCGGAGGCATGCTGTAGGGAAAGTTAGCTCTCAGCTGAGGGAGGGAGGGACGACGTATGGCGCACAGCCTTCTTTGAGTCCTGATGCAGCCTCTCTAACTCTTCAAGCTTGCGTTGAAGTACAAGGAATCGGCCATCCGGAAGGGGAGTTGTTGTTCGCTTCATGGACTTCACTCGTTGTCGTGGGAGCGGCTCTTTCGTGCTGCTTGACAGTGACGATGGTATAGGTGGTAGTGGGGGTAGCTCTATCGAGCCGTTAGACTCGATACCAGAACTGTATGTAGTGCAACGCACCTGTGCCTTCAGGTTGATTCTCGTTGAAACGGTCGGTCTTTTCCAAGAAAGCGCCGCGCTTATATCCATCCAATTGAGATTCTGCTCGGTGGTCAGAGGGGTGACCCGCAAGAGCTGCTCAGACGGCGCCACCTGTATCAACATTGTATGCGCCTGGGCCCGGGACTCCCGAATCTGGGGTCGGGGTCAGACGCAAAGAGCGACAAAGAGCATCAGCACCAACCTTTGACCGGCTCGAACCGCGCTCCTCTTGGGAACATGGTGAGCGCTGGGCGGGCGGAGGATAGAGGTGATCAACGTCAGGGTCAACCAACAACGCGTTTTGTCACGTGGGCGCGCTCTTGCAGGAGCCATCAAAAGTTCCGTGTTCATGTTCGAATCCACACTCGACGTGTCACTTCATTTGACTCTCGACGAAATATGGGTGGCGGATGCGCGTATATCATAAGAAAAGTACTACTGCAAAAGCAAAGCGAATATACATATACGTCCCCTCATGCTCAAGATTATGTATGGGACCATGTCCGACTAGTGGGTCCAAGCTTACTGCCCAATTGAGGGTGCAATGCTTTGCCAAAAGCTACCACACACATCAGCGCCTTTCGGCATAGCTGGTCAGCACGTCACTTACCTGCACCGCTTCAGGACCCATTCGTCCGTCTGGGATGGTCGTATGTCCGGAAAGCCACCCTCCGTCTTGTTGAACACCATCTCGACGGTGCTTCCGTCGGTCCACGGCGCCCACGTCGGCGTAAGGTCCTCCTCAACCTTCACATTCGGATCTTTCGAGAGCGCAAAGTCGCTGAATGCGGACGAGAAGGCGGTGTCAAAGTCGGCATTATTGTACGACTTGTTGAACAGATAGACTGTGTCGGGGAAGTAATAAGGGAGGTCATAACCGTGCCAAGCATCATCGACGACGAAGTCCGCCTGTAAATCAGTCAATTAGTACCTCATAGCGATAATAGGGAGCAAGACTTGCCCTGTACGGCTTATCGAAAGCCCGCATGAGCGTGTAGCTTGGACACAGGAATATAACGTCACCCAAAATGGTGGTAGCTTGGTCGACGGGCGCAAGGTCTTGATAGACTGCGAGGGCATCCGCGATGTCCGAGTCCGTGAGCTTAGGCCAGGCGTTCCTCAACCAGAACGCTATATCGAACGTGGCGGGATCGCTGACGTCGACAAAAAGGCTACCTTCGTCTGCGTTGTTGACAGACAGAAGGTGGTTCTACGTCTGTCATGAGCTTCACCTTCATGCGCGCGGTGAACGACGTGTACATACGCCGTTAACCTTTCCACAGGTAAGTGCTTGGCTAGGAGCCTGTCGGATGAGACAATGGTCAATGACCGGGACGAATAGGAACGTCCCGGAAAATGCTGAGATGGCCATGTCCGCGTTCACGCGTCGCAAGACAGCAGCGTCGGCGTCGCGCAGACACTCCAATCTATCCAGCTCTGACGCGCACCTGATCAGGTTCAGCCCGCAATCAGGCCGTTCTGGCGCGCACCACGTACCCTGCCTGCTTCACAACCTCATCATATATCGCCTGCAAGTGCGTTGGCATCCAATGCCCTCAAGCAACGACACGAAACCAAGCGTACCTCAGAGATAGGATCCTCCACATCGTACTGAGGTGGCAAATAATTCGAGCTCGTCATTGCAGTGTTGAAGAGGGGATGCGAGGTCTGTCCATCGTTCGCTACAATTTGTTGGTATATGGACCCCGCGCCAGCTGATACACCCCAAAGAGTCACGTCCGAGGGGTCGCCGCCGAATTGGTGAATCTGAGAGCGGCGTCAGAGGGGCGCAGGACAACACCGACGTGAGGGCTACGTACATGCTCTTGGACCCACTGCAAAGCAAACTGCTGATCTACTGTTGATCAAGTTGTCTATGAGCGAGCGCTCGACTCTTGTGGAAAACTACTCACATAGCCCAGCATTCGCAGCCCCCGCATCTCGCACGTCCGCGCCGGCCAAAAACCCATACATTCCCAGTCGATACTGAATCACGACCATAATCAATCCCCCCTTCGCTCGCTGCAAGAAAAACCTCGCGTCACTCTCGTCAGGGCCACTCAAGCCTGACCCGCTTCCCTGAACGTAGCCACCGCCGTGTATGTACACGAGCACGGGCTTCGGCGCAGTTAAGTGAGGCTTGATCTTGCCAGAGGTGTATAAGCTACACCGAATACGGTTCAGGTTTCTGAAAGGTAGGCGACGAGTGTGGCATACGCACTTGAGGAAGAGGCAGTCTTCGTCATCAATGACCGGAGAGGTGCCATTGTTCGGGCATATACCCTGTAGCGCGCACGCACTGGTACAAGGCCTCGTCAAAGCTCAACCGTTGAACACAACCTCGCGAATAACTCACTCCAGCAGCGTCGCATTCTCCGCCGTCTTCTCCCCGCGCATGAAAATCGGGGCCTCCGGCGCCAGCCCCACCGTCCCCTGCACGCACGCCAGAGGCGGTACCGTCGCTTGCTGGACCTCCGACTGGGGCACCGGGGGCTGTGGGGGCCGCCAGCGAAGCTCGCCTATAGGCGGCGCCGCATAGCGCACGCCCAAGAACGACGTCGAGTCGCTTGCACTGTCGTACGCGCCCTCGTAAGTGGCGTAACCAAGGTGGACCCTCGGGCGAGTGGCGGAGGCCGCGGTGAGGGTGATGAGGAGGTTCAAAAGCAACTGGAAGAGCATGGGATGGATGGAGATGCGCAGCCCCGCCCTCGACCCGCCTGTACTTATACGGGAGCCTACGTCCTGTGTAGGCAAGCGAGGAGAAGCCGCTCTGGCACCCGGGTGGCATAGCTCATCAACGGACGCGTCACATCGGTGGATATAGACGGCATGAAGGTACGGGTCCGACGGCGCGTAGAAGCTCTGCGACGGCAGGTCGTCAAGACTCAATGATGATTGCTCATCCGACAGCCTGGCGAGGATCCGGCCTCAATTGGTGCTATTCAGAGCGAGCGTCGTGCTGAGTAACAAACGATCCTCTCGGGAGCAAAGGGTAACATTGTAAGGTAACTTGCAGCCTGCGGCGCGCTCAGCAAACATTGACACAGGAAAGCATGTATAAGACATACAATGTCCTTCATGCATCGGCCTCGCACCAATAGTGGTACCAATCCTGCATCATGACACGGTACACGGCAGGCCCGGGTCCTATACGTGAATGGTGCATGACGAGGGTGAGGAATTGATGTAGAACATCCGAATCGCACGTCCGGCGCTCAGTTGCTCGGAAGCGGAACCTATTGCTCACCTGCTAATGCGCCAAGTGCGATCACGAAGGGAGTGCAGGAGCATAGAAGTCATTGTGTGTATTTGCATGTCGTGAATGGGGGATTGGTGTCTCCAGATATTAGCAACTATTATACAGCTGTAGGGTATTACCGGCCTCTTGCGCGCACGCATCAGCCAGCCTTGGGGGCGTCGGATGCTGCTGGGGGCGGCGGTGCGTCTGCGGTTGGTGCAGGTGCGGATGGAGGCTGGCCAGCTTGACGCTCCGCTTCTATACGTTCCCGTGCGCGGACGACCTTGGACTGGAGGTAGTGTGAATGGGAGGGCGGCGCCAGCTTCTTCCCGCGGACGGGCTTCTGCGGCTGCGCGGGGGCCTCCTTCGGAGAGTTCATCTTGAACAAGTGTTCGTAGTTCTGGTGACGCGGTCATTAAGAGGTAGTTACTACCATGCCGAGCCACGCACCTTCAAAACCTGTTCCATCTCCGCCTCTCGCTTGACATTGAGGATGAGTTCCGCCTCGTCCAGGGTCATGCGGTGTTGCCGCGTCAACTGGTCTGTTATGGACTGCGATGTTGCGTTCTTGAGACCCGCAACGTCCCCTCCAGCCACCGCCTCCGGTGTGTACTTCGCATCTATCCGTCCCAGTCAGCACGAACGCGTCTGCACGGCCAAGTTCACGCACTTTTGATAGCCTGCTGCGCCCCAGCGCGTAGTGCCCTGCCAAAGATGACGGAGCCGCTGATGAGAATCTGAATGAGGGCCTTTGGGGATGACATGGACGGCGGCGGCTGGATGCGGGCGACGAGCGAGCGGACGTCGGGAAGACAGAGGGCGATCGATCACGTGGCCAACTTTCCAAAATTTCCGGGCCTGCTCGCCGACTTCGCACTTGTCCCCGCCGCCATGGCCCCCGCCACTGACAAGAAGCGCAAGCACGCCGCAGAAAACACCTCCCCACATAAAAAAGCAAAGAAGGATGACCCCCCTAAGAAGGACAAGGGCAAGGCGCGCGCTCCTCCTGCCGAGTCCGAGTTTCAAGTCGTCAAGGCTTCCCTCGTCATCTCCATCCCACCCGCCTTCACTGCCGACCCTTCGCGAGGCGCGCTCGAGATGCTAGACTCGATGGTCATGAGGTGCGCTATCACATACCCGCGTCGCGTCCTCCCAGTCACCGCGATCCCACAGATACATACCAGCCTTCCAAGGCGTCGTCCTCTCCCATTCCCACCTCGAATTCCTCTCCCGCGCCGCGCAAATCCGTAACGAATGCCCCTTCCTCGTATGCAAGATCGGCTTCAGCGCCACCGTCTGGCATCCACACATAGGGCAGAAGCTAGGTTCGTCCGATCACACTTTACGCGCCTACCCTGCTAACGGAAGTATAGTTGGCAAGATCAACCTGTCATCCCCGGACCATATATCCCTCCTCCTTCACCGCACCTTCAACGTCTCTATCCCTCGACGACATATACCCGAAGGTCAATGGGAGTTCGAGTACGGCGCTGCAGAGAACGACCCCGAGTTTGGCCCTGCTGCTGCCGACGCAGAAGCGGACGAAGACGAGAAACCGGTCGAGAGTGACACGGGAGGCCGATGGGTACATCACCTCACGCGCGAGCCATTAGGCGGAGACGCGAAGTATTTATCCTTCACCGTGATTGGGTACGTTATACCTCGCTTGACCCTCAGATCCATACTAACTCCCACTAGCTTGACCATCGCCAACGACATGCTATCACTCATAGGCTCCATACAACCCGACCCCTTCGACCCTCGCCACGACGCCGCCCCTTCACGATCACAAGAGGTCGAAGACGAGGAAGAGGATCTCCCTGCGGCACCTCTGCGCGCTTCCGCGTCCGACGATGAGGACGCCGACATAGCCAAGGTAGACCAAGAAGAGGAGGAAGACGCCGAAGGCCTTTTGCAAAAGCTCGGTCGGGAAGCCGACAAGGTGGCCGCAAAGGCAGCCAAGAAGGAGAAGAAAAAGAAGGATGGGGAGAGCAAGAAGGAGAAGAAGCGGAAACATGAGTCCGAGGCTGCAGCAGCAGAAGCGCCACGACCAGTTGAGGGGAAGAAGAAGCGAAGGAAAGGATCAGCCTTATGATCCTCTCTCCCATCCTCCCTTTCTTTGTCGTCTTACTGCTCGCTTTGCAATTTCCTAATATCTATCCCATTACGGCCTCACGTTCTCCTCTACATACGCCGCAAACTTCCGCGCGATGCTCCCCTCGCTCCAATCCACTGTACCTTTCTCCGTGGTGCCCAGCGTGATCGCCTTCTTGTGCACCGTGACGAACTGGCGCTTCAGCCGCTGCAGCTCAGGAAGCGTCAGTGTGCGAGGAGGCAGCCGCAGCTCCACTCTATCCCTGGAGCCTGGTATGGCAAGCGAGATCTTGCCCCCAAGGCCGTCCACCACGCTTGGATGTGTCGAGATCGCTGACACGAGCGCCGTCGTGGTCTGCTCGAGGGCTTGCAGCGCAGATGTCGGTGCTTTCACGACCTGCGTTAGCGTCAGCAAGCCACTCTCCCCCTCCTCATCGTCATAACGCGCGTCCACTCACCGCCTGCGTCCCCGCATTCGGCGGCTTCACATTCCCATGCGTCACCGCGTCCCATATCCTATCCATCGGCAGCTCCTCGTCCGTCCAGGTGATCGTAAACAGTGGCGAGTCCCATCGAACCATAGACGAGGGCTCTTCGAAGCGCGCAATCATGTTCTCTAAGCTGATGTGGGATGGACGGTCAGCAAAATATATCGTCGCCCCTCGCGCAGAGGCGTACGTCTCGGGCGCGTAGCGCTGCTCCTCCGGTCGTGCCTCGTTCCGCGAGCGGCATACGTCTGCAGTGGCCACCGTATAGAGCTACTTCTCGAGTGGGGCGTCAGTGTGCTTGCACGAGAGAGTAGGGGGGTGCGGGTGCGACAACATTTGGAGCATGAAGAGGCAGAATGTACGCGGGGTTGGGTGAAGAAGGGCGATGGGAGGGGGACACGAAGATCATAATGTGCACAACTACGCACAGTGCACACCCTCAACTTCGCCTCCCTTGCCGCGCAGTACATCTGATACCGGAAGCCTTTGATGTAGTTCGGTGCGTCGACAATGAGGATCGTATCCTGATTCATATTCCGTTGAACAGCAGTCAAGAGCGCGCCACGCGCTGGCTTCTCGGAGCGGCTATCTGGGTAAGATGATCAGGACATGCGATGGGTAAGTACGGCAGGGGGGAATAGAATAGAATGATCTTTGGAGGAGGGGGAGGAAGTACTTATCCTACTCACCATTATATGCGCTCCTCGGAATGCTCAGGCTCTCATCGGACACGACCACCACTCGCAGTGCTGGCCCCTTGTATTCTGGATCCTGTAGCCTGCGCTCGAGATCCTCCTTGACCTTTTGCGCTATTGTGCTCTTGCCCGAGCATGGGTAGCCCGAGATGGTGATGAAGGCCATGGATGTGGGAAAGATGAATAGTGATCGGTGCCCGATCGCGACTCAATGATGTTCGCGCCCGCGACTTGTCGTTTCCTTCTCGAAGTTCGACTTCGGGTAGACTTTCTCCTTCCTTGGTCACCTGCAGAACAACTTCATCTATACAGACACTCCGGGATGAGACAGGCAGAGCAGCTGACTTGAACAAGCAACAGCAAATCCAGACGCGCCTTCCATTTCCAAGCACGTCTTCCAATAGACGCTCTCGGACGGAAGATTGGTATGACTCATTCGCAACTTCCATTTCATTTTTGCGAAAAACCCCTTGTATTTTGCTACTCTACTGCACACTATCCACCGATCCCTCAGACGCGTCGTCTTCACCGGGTAGAGAGAAAGAGAGGGAAGAAAGGGTGGGGGGTTCCAAAAATTGCTGGAAGCCGAAGCAACCAGACGGGTCGGAAATTAATTTGCAATCAGCAAAAGACGCTACCTCAGTCGGAACTTCACTGGTGAGCGTACATGCCCGAGCACAAAGATAGGGAACCTCAATGGGGAGGCTTGGCCTATATATCGAGAAGTACGCCGCACGGACCAGGCGGCGGTCGGGCCGAAGCTCGGTGCGTCCCAGTGAGTCGACGATCCGACTTCCAACGTGAGCAACTTCAGCTTGTCAGGGTCTTGTGCACACATCCTTATAGCTATAACTCGAAAGGCCGTTGCACGGCAGAGCCCGCTACCCAGCAGGTATATATTTCTACTCTACTTAGTGTCTGTAAAACTCGAGTCAAAGCAAGTAATGGGTGATCCGCGTGGATGTCCCCTCACGACGTGCCCAGACCAGCAATGTGGCCGCGCCCGAACATGAGAGAGCCGCCCTCTTGATCGTCAGCAGCAGCAGCAGGCATACAGGGACAGCATACGCTACAGCGTCGCCCGATGCGTATCGAACGAGCACAAATTTGCGGACATTCATCTTGCGAGTTTCGCGCTTCTTGCGGTCGACATAGAGGTAACTCAGGCGGATTTCAGACAGGTCGTTATTGGTGAGCCGGGGGACGTGTATGTCGCGTGGGGATCTTCTTCGGCGGGAACAGAGGATGGAGAACTGTTGACATCCGAGTCGGGAGGAGGGGGAGGGGGCATCAAACCGCTGGGCTTGAGAGAAGCCCCCACTGGGAGCACCACGTGAGGCCTAGTGCCATTGAAGCATGCTATACGCGGACCTGTGTGCCAACAGCAGCGAAGGAAGATGACACAAAAAGTCCAGGCCCCTCACCGCAACGAGAGCCCTCTCTCCCTCCTCGTTGTCGCCATGATCTCGGTCGGAAATCCCCGATGCGCGCAATCGCTCCCGCTACTAGCACAGCTTTTGCACGGCTACGCACCTTAACAGAATATGTCCGACCCAGCTGCCGACTTTTGTTGTGCTTTTCAAGGATTCGAGCGCCGTTCAGCGTCGGATGGCACGGCTTATATCAAGCTACCATCAGGAAGCAATAGAGAAGCGCAGCTTCGAAGCTTACGACGTGTGCCGACTGCTGTCCTCAACTTCAGAGTCTTTAGTGGCGAGTTCAAATCTGAGAGCGTCAAGGTGTCGGCGATGTCCATATGAAATTCTAGCCTGTTGCTAGACAGACGCCGAAGCGGGTCGTAGCAGTTCCTCGTGCGACGCTAGCAATTTGGTACGGCGTCGATGAAGATGTGAGGGCAGGAAGGAAGCCAGACTGCCAAGGGGTCGAGACCTCCGCAGGCCCGGACATGTGCACTTCACGTGACAGTCCTCAAAATCCGTCAGTCTCGGCTAAGAGCGGTTTTGCGTTCCGTCCCCATAACCCACTACCATAAATGGTAGCGGGAATCTGGGATCGATTGTACACGCTGCCTTGTCCGAGATAGCTCAAAAGCCGCTGATGTACCACCCCGTCTCGGGATGTGCAACAGTTTCCGATGACGTCGTGTTGCATGGGCGGTCCTTACCCTTGTAGACCTCGCGCTCGTACTAAGATTCGTCTACGTGCTCATGACATGTTCCTTTACCTACAGTAATATTCTCATAAATATTGGGCTCGAAGCGCTCACCGTATACGCCGTGCAACACCGAGCGAAGGGTAATGCAACACTTTCCCGGCAGATGCCGAACAACTTGGGGATTTTCTGCACGACGCTCAAGGTGCTCTATCCGCTCTAGGATGGCACACGGTATACAATCCCATGCAGACAAGAGGTCCACTAAGTATCTAATCCATACGTGTCCCGAGAAGCTAGGAAGGCGGGGTGTTGCATTTCTTATACACCCTGCCATTTTGTTGCATATCCCGATACGGGGTGGTATACCTTCAAAATCAGAGGACGCAAGAAGGGCGCCTCCGACTAGCGCGCCTGACGACTTGTGCGATTCGCAAAGCTCAAGACAAGTTGAATTTCATGTGGGGATACCGGCAGACTATAGACTCAAGCACACCAGTACGCATGAGCGACTGTACTCTAAGACGGCAGGCCGATCAGCTACGCGGGAGATGTGCTGGCGGACTGAATGCGTCGGGCCCGCGTCGACATCTCATTTGCGAACTCAAGACGTCTTCAGTTACGGCGTGGCGAAGCGAAGAGTAAAGTAAGTCGCGCTTGAGCCAGGCACACGCACCAGACGCGCATACGGACGCAACAAGCGCCCAACAGCACCCCAGTAACCAGAAGCGCTCACTGCCAGCATCAAGGCATACACACTGCCGACCCAGAAGGACGCGCTTGGACCCTTTGAAGTGTTGTGGCGTATTTGTCGAACAATCGCGCCGGTGATATCGCCCACGTTCTGATTTGGGCAGACGACGACGGACGCGACGACGGCGGGAGCGCGGACGTTCATCTAACCTTGTCCTCCACCGCCATCTCCCCCACCAACACCGCCCTCCCTCTCTTCATCTCGCTCCTTACGCCCTTCGCGTCGCCGTCGCGCATACCAACCACAAGCAACTCCCTGCTGCGGGAATGCTTGCAACAATGCACGGTGCTACGCCCGCCCAACCCACCCACCTCGATCAGTCCGCCGTTCAGGACAGCACGGCCCCCGAATATGCAGGGGACGACAGGCTCTGCCCAGGATGCGGCAAGTCCGCCTTCACCGAGCAGGGCGGTCTCGTCGTCGCGTTTGGGTGCGTTCTTTCGCCGAGCATCTGTAATTGACGCGCCTGATGCGCCGTCCTTCCCCGCGTCAATCACCTCCCCTGTCAATCGCTAACATCCCTTCCTCACAGTCAATCACTCTTCCATGTCGGCTGCTTCAAGTGCGCGAAATGCCATAACCAGGTTACCGCCGACACAAACCTACTTCTTCTCTCCGACGGCTCGCCCATATGCGCCAACTGCTCCTACAACTGCAGTCTCTGCCACCAGCCCATCCTCGATGAGGCCATCATGACCGGCGACGACTCCTTCCACGCCCACTGCTTCACCTGCAAAGTCTGCAAGAACAGGATCGACGACCTCGTATTCGCCAAGACCAGTCAAGGCATCTACTGCATGAAGTGTCATAACGACCGCATGATCAGAATCAGGAAGCATAC
>JAMQCK010001021.1:0-12965 GCA_024196135.1 Pleurotus ostreatus/Saccharomyces cerevisiae fusant | reverse complement strand
CCGGCCGGCAAGCCCGCCTGGAAGGCCGGCGACCACCGAATACTCTCACGCTACCGTGGAATTGCAAACGGACCACAGCGGTCGCTCTTCCACAACCTCGTCCTCTTCTCGGCCCACAGTAAGCGTTGCCGTCGCGTCCCACAGCGCACCCCACTCAGAATATACACCAGATGACGGACTCGTATGCTTCCTCGCGCAATGGCGACGTCCCCACGAACGGCACGCCCGATGGCGTCGCCAGCCCGGCCCCTGCTGTTATCCGCAAAAAGCTGACGGGCTACGTTGGATTCGCCAACCTGCCGAACCAGGTCCACAGGAAGAGCGTGCGGAAGGGCTTCCAGTTCACCGCCATGGTCGTCGGTGCGTACTTTGATGGGTACCGAATATCCTCAAATTTACGCGTACATAGGCGAGTCGGGCTTGGGCAAGTCGACGTTGATCAACACCCTCTTCAACACGACCCTTTACCCTCCCAAGGAGCCTCTGCCGCCTGCGGCGGAGCGCCCCAAGACGGTTGCCATTGAGAGCATCGGTGCTGGTACGCGATACTTCCCAGTTGCCATTTGCGACGCGCTAACTTTCCCGCGCCTAGACATCGAGGAGAACGGTGTTCGCCTGCACCTCACAGTGGTTGACACGCCCGGGTTTGGCGACTTCGTGAACAACGACGAGAGGTGCGTACCCTTGAAAACCGCGCGATCCCCTCTGACTGTCGGTCTAGCTGGAGGCCTATCGTCGAAAACATCGAGTCGCGGTTCGACTCGTACCTCGAGCAGGAGAACCGCGTCAACCGCCAGAAGATTGTTGATAACCGCGTGCACGCGTGTCTTTACTTCATTCAGCCCACCGGACACTCGTAAGACGCGTCGCTTCGCTCGATAGAGCGCTTCTTAACCTCCCATAGGCTCAAACAACTCGACATCGAGTTTATGCGCCGGCTGCACACGAAGGTCAACCTAATTCCCGTCATTGCCAAGGCGGACACTATGACCGAGGAGGAAACCGCGGACTTCAAAGCTCGCGTACGTCTTTCGGCCTAGTGTTCGGTCGATGGAGTTTTCTGACTTGCCGCGCAGATTCTTTCGGACATTGCCTACCATAACATCCATATTTTCCAGGCGCCGACGTACGAGAACGAAGACGAGGAGACTATCATGGAGGCCGAGGAGATCGCCAGCAAGATCCCCTTCGCTGTCGTGGGCTCCGACCAGCTCGTCAAGACGCCCGATGGCCGCGAGGTTCGCGGCCGCGCCTACCCCTGGGGTGTCGTCGAGGTCGACAACGAGGAGCACTGCGACTTCGTGAAGCTGCGCCAAATGCTTGTGCGCACATACATGGAGGAGCTCCGTGAGTACACCAACGACGTGCTCTACGAGAACTGGCGCACGGAGAAGCTCTTGAGCATGGGTGTTGCTCAGGACTCTTCTGTGTTCAAGGAGGTCAAGTGAGTACCTCTTCGCTCTGCCGACACCACTCAAGTATCTGACCTCTGTTCAGCCCTGCTGCACGCCTCCAAGAGGAGCGTGTTCTTCACGAGGCCAAGCTCGCCAAGATGGAGGCCGAGATGAAGATGGTATTCCAGCAGAAGGTCCAGGAGAAGGAGGCGAAGTTGAAGCAGTCCGAGGAGGAGCTCTACGCGCGTCACAAGGAGATGAAGGACGCCCTCGAGAGGCAGCGTGCCGATCTGGAGGAGAAGAAGCGCCGCATCGAGAGCGGTCGTCCTCTCACTCCCGAAAAGGGCTCCGTAAGTTACTCCGCTTTACAGTCGCGAACGTTACTGACCCGCGTTCACAGAGCAAGGTCCGCAAGGGCTTCTTGCGCGCATAAGCCATCGTCTGCAGTGCAGCCTCGCCTCGCTTCTCTCTTGTTCGTCTGGATATCATATGTTGTTGACCCCCCACCGTATAGTGCTACCCTAGTCTTTCGTACTTTCTTCTGTACATCGTGTTCACCATGCCTGTCTCTTGCCTCGGGGTACCCACCCCATCACACTCCCTTGAACTATCTTTCTTAGTTGCTCCTTTACCCTGATGATTATGTTTGGTCTCTACGGAGTGTCACGGCAATATACCAAGGCTATTCTGCTGGATAGTGTATAAAGGCAAAGCTCAGACGCGTGAGCGAGATGGGACCGGTTATATTGTTCTTCGTGTGGCTAGGCAAAGCGCCTTTCCGTTTCGGGCAACGGAATTCTTCGCGCAACTTGAACTGTACCCTCATGGCCGACCCTAACATCACGGCTCTCCTGGCTGCGCTCGACGTGTTCGGCCGCGCGCCAGACAAGGAACAGCTAGAACGCGCCAACGCATGGCTGCAAGACTTCCAACACTCAGTAATTGTCCTTTCGCCTGGCCAGTACGCGACCGACCTGACAGTGATCCCATCGACTGCCGTAGCCTGAAGCGTGGACCACCGCAAACACCCTCCTGCTCTCCCCAGACGCGCCAATTGCGGCGAAGTTGTTCGCGGCGCAGACATTTCGTACCAAGGTACGCGCCCATCTGTTACCATGCAGGTGATCGAGACTCATCGGAGATGGGCAGGTCACATACGATCTCAATCAAGTCGGGGCAGACCTCTCTCCCTTGAGGGATAGGCTGCTCGAGGCTATCACTCGATACAATGCTGGGCCACGAAACATCCTCACGCAACTTTGCCTGGCGGTCTCCGGACTCGCTCTGCAGATGCCGTCCTGGGAGAATCCCATCCAGTCAATGGCGGACGTGTTTGGCGCCAACCCAGCCACTGTGCCCGCTCTCCTCCAGTTCTTGACTGTGTTGCCTGAGGAGTTGATGACAAATACCCGCATTCCAGTGACGGTGCGTGTGCCACTGCGTGGCGCGTCTATCCACTGACATGAAGCCCAGGACGACGAATATCGCGAACGATCGCGCAAGATCCTCACCGACAATTCGACGCGTGTACTGGAGTTACTGTCAATGTACATCTCAGCCACTGGTGTGTACCCTGCCTTCCTCAAGTTCTTGAACTCATTCATCGTCAGGGCTCACTACCGAGATTCAAAATGCAGTCTTTACCTGCCTTCGCAGCTGGCTGATGGCAGGGGAGATCTCCATCGAGGACTTCATCCTGACACCACTATTCCCCGCCGTGTTCGAGGCGCTGAACTCGGACCAGCTCTTCGACACGGCTGCCGACGCCATTTGCGAGATCATCCACGAAACGCAAGAAATCAACGACAACATGACTGCGATAGAGCGGATCGTGCCTCTCGTTATATCCCTCAAGCCCATGCTGGCGAAGCACAGCGAGGACACGGACAGGATCCGTGGATACGCGCGCATATTTGCCGAGGCTGGCGAGTGTTACCGCGCCCTTATACTCCAGCATCCCGAGACGTTCTTCCCTATCGTCGAGGCTCTTGGCGAGTGCTCTGCGTTCCCCGACCTCGACATCGTGCCCATTACCTTCCCCTTCTGGATGCGTCTTGCTCAGGCCATTGGCAAGCGCTCGTCTGTCCCGCCTCCCTTCCTCGACGCCTACCGCTCACTTATGACTGTCATCATCCGCCACCTCCACTTCCCTCCCGACTCGGCTCCCCTCAAGGGCCAGGAGGCTGACGACTTCAGGTCGTTCCGGCATGTGATGGGCGACACGCTCAAGGACTGCTGCTACGTCCTGAAGGCGGAGACCTGTCTCATGGCTGCATATAATATGATCACGACCGCTCTTGCGCAGGGCCCCAATGTGGCATGGCAGGAGATCGAGGCGCCGCTGTTTGCTATGCGGTCTATGGGCGCCGAGATTGACCCCAACGACGACAACGCCGTGCCGAAGATCCTCGAGCTCATACCTTCTCTCCCCACTCATCCTCGTATTCGCTACGCCGCCTTGCTTATCATCGGTCGCTACTCTCAATGGACAAGCGAACACCCGACGTACCTGCCACCCCAGTTGCAGTACATCTCGGCGGGCTTCGAAGATCCCGACCTGGAGGTTTGCAGCGCCGCTGGCCATGCGCTCAAGTATATTTGCTGCGACTGCAAGCAGGTGTGTCCCATGTTTCTCTGGTAATGTGTAGAGCTAACACCGTCGACAGCACTTGGTTGATTTCCTGCCCACTCTGCATACCTTCGTCACTACCACTGGCAGCAGGCTCATGCAGGAAGATCGCTCCGAGGTGTATCGCGCCATTGCCTTCGTCATCTCTGCCATGCCTATGGCAAGCGCGGGCGAGTCACTTAGGACGTTCTCCTTCGATATCCTGGCGAAGGTGCACGCCGTGACAGCTAAGCAGGCCGTCACGAAGGACGAGATGCAGGAAGTTTGCGGTTCGTGTCATCCCTATCTATCTCCCAGCGCGAAACTGAGCCTGCCCATTAGATGGTTTGGAAAACCTGGAGACCATGCTGTCCGTAGTCGGGAGCTTCGGC
This sequence comes from Pleurotus ostreatus/Saccharomyces cerevisiae fusant, assembly GCA_024196135.1. Taxonomy (NCBI): domain Eukaryota; kingdom Fungi; species Pleurotus ostreatus/Saccharomyces cerevisiae fusant. The sequence continues at coordinate 8,571 of JAMQCK010001021.1, read as the reverse complement.
GAGGAGCTCCCACCAGCCTGCCAGAAGGTGCCCGAAGAGGGCTGGTCTGTCCTCGACCCCTTCCTCGCCAAATACGGCACGACCTACGACATCGCCGAGCGCGCGAACCGCGTCCTCCGGCACTGCATCACGTTCTTCGACCGTTCGGCGCTTCCGGTTATAGCTTCGGTGGTTGCGCGTTTAACTGCTAGCTTCGACGCTGCTGGCTTTGCGAGCAATCTCTGGATCATTGGCAAGGTTGTGCATTCGTACGGCGACAAGGCGGACGCAACAATACAGGCGACTTTCCGGGACGCGTACGAACGCTCGACGACCAAGATTGGTGCCATGTTGCAGGCTTCGTCTCCTGGTGCTCACCCGGATGGTGCGTCCCCTCGCACTCACAAGTCGTCTTCACGTATACTGACCGGTCGTGATAGTTCTCGAGGATTACTTGCACTTTTTGCTACCTCTGCTGGACCGCACACCCGACGTCTTCTTCCGATCCAACGCATTCCCGCTAGCTTTCCAGATTTGCATGGCAAGCCTTACCGTCGTCCACACAGAGGTCCTAGTAGCAGCCCTAGAGGTTGTTCGGGATATCCTGTCGCACGACTGTTTGTCCACCCAGCCCACGGCCGTCCCGACATCCGACTTCCCTGTATACGCTGCCGCGATCCAGGATGTCTTGGAAAAGAACGGCCAGGCATTCGTGGCCTGCGTGCTCAGCGGCATGATCGGCGACTTCCCCGAGGACTGTCTGTCGAGTATCATCGTCATCTTCCGCATGCTTGCGTCTGTGTTCCCGGCGCAGATGTCCACCTGGATACAAAACGTGGCGCCAACGCTGCCAGTGTCGGCAGGTCTTGTACCGGCAAGGCAGCAGTTCGTCACGGAAATCACGACGTGCGTGCTGTCCTGTGCCTCCTGACCTTTGTGCTGACTTGCGATCGTCCAGTGCCATCAACAGTGGACAGTACGACAAGGCGAAGTACGCGATCATCTCGTTCCACCGCGCGTCGCGCAAGGTACGGGATCGCCGTAGGGATTTCGAGTTGAAGTGAGAAGGGATTGTGTAGCCTGATCTTCCCGGGTAGAGCATGTAGCCGCCAGCTTGTAGTAGTCATAGTCTATATCATAGGTACGTATCGCCGCATACTGTTTGTGATCGAACGGAGGTCCTTGTAATGACGGACTTGGTCTTGTGAGCGGTCGTGGTTGAGAGTGCGAGCGGACCCCACTCAGATTTTCGTTCGGCAGGAGTGGTAGATGTCTGTGCCGTTGAGCGGACCTTCTGAGCGCGCCTTTCACATCTAGACCTGCGAAAAGAGAGGCTGACGGCTACCCGCTGCTGGGTGCGGGTCGCCGCTGGCGGACGGCCAGCCGCGGTGAAGTTCGCTCGGAGGACCGGAACGACATCCGGACCGATCTCGCCCGCGACGTAAACACGCTCAAAGCCAGAGGTCGTGTCTCGAAGAGGCGCTCAGAACATTTTCGCCTTTACTCACCATCCATGTTCCCCCGCTCGCGTACGCTGCTCGGCCTCGGTAACGAAATGTTCTACGGTGCCCGTGCATTTTTCTGACGTGTCCCAGCCGGACGCCGGGCGTTCTCCCAGTCCGCCTCTCGCCGGGGCTATGAGGACACGATCCACAACCTGAGGATCCACAAGGACACGAAGGTCCTCGTTCAGGGCTTCACGGGAAAGACGGTATGTCGAGTGTACTAGCTTTGATGCTGCGGTACTGAGCAAGTATCCCTCAGGCGACTTTCCATGCTGCTGAGGCCTTGAAGTACGGCACGAACATGGTTGGCGGTGTCTCCCCGAAGAAGGCTGGCCAGACCCATCTGGGTCTCCCTGTGTTCGGTTCCGTCAAGGAGGTGCGATATGGCGCTCCGGTCACTGCACGCTGCCTGACGCGCTCTCCACAGGCTGTCCGCGAGACGCACCCCGACGCGACCGTCCTCTACGTTCCCCCTCCCAGCGCCGCGGACGCGATCATTGACGCTATCGAGAACGAGATTGGCTTGATTGTCTGCATCACGGAGGGTATCCCTCAGCAGGATGAGATTCGCGTACGTGCTGCGCAACGCGCGATTGCTACTTCGCTGACCCTCCCTCCAGGTCGCGAACGCGCTCAAGAACCAGTCGAAGAGTCGTCTCGTCGGCCCCAACTGCCCTGGTATCATCAACCCTCTTGGCTGCAAGATGGGCATCCAGCCGGGCCACATCCACACGCCCGGCAAAATCGGTGTGTGCACGTCAGCGCAGTGGCGCGAGTTGCCTATCTGACGAACGTGCCAGGTATCGTCTCGCGGTCGGGTACCCTCACGTACGAGGCTGTTGCGCAGACGACCGACGTCGGCCTTGGCCAGACGTTGTGTGTCGGCATTGGCGGTGACCCCTTCCCGGGCACTACCCACCTTGACGTCGTCAAGGTCTTCTTGGAGGACCCGAACACTGAGGGTAAGTGGGTTCGCGTGCTTCAGCTCGGTCAACAATCAACCCTCGTACAGGTATCGTCATCATTGGCGAGATCGGTGGCTCCATGGAGGAGGACGCGGCTGAGTACCTCGAGAAGTACAACAAGACGCGCGCCGTCCCTAAGCCGGTTGTCGGCTTCATTGCTGGCCGTACGGCTCCCCCGGGCCGTCGCATGGGCCACGCCGGTGCTATCATTGCTGGTGGCAAGGGTGCGTATTGTTAGCAGAGCGCTGCGATAGACGACTAACAGATTGCAGGTGCTGCTTCTGACAAGGTCAAGGCCCTGGAGGCCGCTGGTGCCATCGTCACCGACAGTCCAGCGAAGATTGGCTCTGAGATGTTGAAGGTAAGCCTGACTGTTAGCTTCCGTGCGACGTATGCTGATCGTCTACTTAGGCCATGAAGGCGGCGGGCTTGGTCTGAGTACATATACCTGCATTGATAGATGTGTGGATTTATCTGTCGAGGGAGCATTTGGTCTCTCCGTACACTACTGCTCCTTAACGCCTCTGTAATCATACCACATCGAATCAATTGAGCGTACTAGAGCACGATAAATCCTACTTCTGTCTGCGAGTGTTGCCCCACGAATGACTACGCGAGGACTTCTTGCGATCAGACAAGTCGACGAGGACCTTGAAGTTGACACGTGCGCGCCTAAGCGGAGGACGTCAGGTAACAACTCAAAACCATTGTTCTCCATTTGTTCTCCATCCCTTTGCCTGCCATCATCTGGGGTCGCCGGGATGGCGACGACTCTGCAGGCCTCACAGATAGAGGTCCTGAATCACATATTCCTGGGGCTGGTCAACAAGAATCCCGATGTGCGGCTACAATCTGCGCAGGAGCTACGGAACTATGTGCGTTTGATTAGGCGCGCTAGGTCAGCGTGTACTCATCGTCGTGAAGGTCGCGAGTACGGTCGCGGAGATGTCCTCGGACGCTGCAGCCAAGCTCTGGGACGAGAATCTGACGAAGCGGCTCTTCGATCTCATCCACAGCACGAACATCGTTGACCAGACGGGGGGTCTGCTGGCCATAGGTGCGTGGGCGCGTTCCCCCTCACATACCGCGCCCTAACCTCCGCAGATCACCTCCTGGACGTCGACAGAGAGGAAACCATCGAGTCCAAGAGGAATCTGTTCCGCTTCTACAACTACGTCAAGCACCTCCTCCCGCACCATGACTTCCACCTCATGCTCCAGGCGTCGAAAACCCTCGGCAAGATTGCTGAGATCGGCGGGTCCGCCTTCGGGGAGGGCTTCATGGAGAAGGAGGTGCCAGCCGCGGTGGACTTGATGCAGCCAGAGAAGCCAGAGGCCCCGCGGTACGCTGGGGTGCTTATCCTGAAGGAACTGGCGCGCAACTCCTCGAACTACTTTTACTCCCACATCGGCATGGTCTTCGACAACATCTTGGTGCCGCTAAGGGATCAGCGCCTCATTGTACGCGAGGGGGCGGCGGAGCTTCTGGCTGCATGTCTGGAAATCATCACGCAGCGCGAGCGCAACACGCGCAATAGCCCTTTCCTCCTCAAGATCCTGCAGGACGCGCAGATGGGCTTGAAGCAAGCCCAGCCTGAAGTGATCCACGGATCTCTCCTCACCTATCGCGAGCTGCTTCTGCATGGAGGCATGGTGAATACTTCCGCCTCACACGCGTTATTTGTGCTGATGCACGTAACCCACAGTTCATGCGGGAAACATTCCTCGACTCAGCAGAGCAAATCCTTCGCTTCAAGTCCCATCGCGACGGGCTTATTCGCAAGACCGTCATTACTCTCGTCCCCTCCTTAGCGGCGTACGACACGACCACATTTACGGAGCACTTCCTGCACAAGTCTATGGCACAGCTCCTCACTCAGCTCGAGAAGCCCGCAGACAGACCCTTCGGTACGTCTCTGTCTCGCTGGCTTGCACTTCTGCTCACGATCCACAGCTTTTGTCGCCATCGGGCATACCGCGGCGGCAGTGGGCAGCGACATGAAGCCGTTTTTGGAACCCATAATGGGGCAGATCAAGGCGGGGCTGCAAGCGCGAGGAAGAAGGAACGCGCCACCCGAGGAACCGATGTTCCAATGTCTGGGCATGCTGGCGTCTGCCGTTGGGCCGAATCTGACGAAGCTGCTGCACGATCAGCTCGACCTGATCTTTGCGTGTGGGCTTAGTGAGCCGCTTCGTAACGCACTGGTCGCTATTGCGAAGCATATTCCGCCGCTTCTCAAGACGATCCAAGGTGAGGCGTCTACCAACGATCAATCTATGCCGTTCTCATCTAGATGCAGATCGTTTGCTTGATCTTCTGTCCATGATCCTGAGTGGGCAGCCATACAAGCCGTTGGGCGCGCCTCCGGCATTGGAACGGGCGGACGCGAGCGCAATGTCACGAGATATTAACACGTCGCAAGCGTCGATAGTTGGGGAGAAGACACCGGAGGTCATCACCCTCGCTCTGACGACTTTGGGTTCCTTCGACTTCAGCGGTACGTGCTCACCATTGCGAAGTGGCGACGTTACTCAATCTGGACAGGCCACATCCTGAACGAGTTTGTGCGGCAATGCGCCTTGCCGTATCTTGAAGACGACCATCCGGAAGTGCGGCGCGCGGCGGCTACGACGTGTTGCAGGCTCTTTGTTCGCGACCCGATCTGCTACCAAGCTAGTAGTCATGCCATCGAGGTCATTAGCGACGTTCTGGACAAGTTGCTCACTGTCGGTATCGCAGATCCTGGTTAGTGACCTTCTCGCGGTAAAAGATGCATACTGATGAGCTGTAGATGCGACAATACGGCAAACGGTGCTATCGTCCTTGCACGAGCGCTTCGACAAGCACTTGGCTCAAGCGGAGAACGTACGGTCCATCTTCATCGCGCTCAACGACGAGGTATTCGACAACCGCGTCACCGCAGTGACTCTCATTGGGCGCCTTGCCAAGCACAATCCCGCATATGTGATGCCGTCTCTGCGCAAAGCCCTCATCCAGCTATTGACCGAATTGGAGTACTCGACTGTCGTCCGAAGCAGGGAAGAATGCACGCGGCTCTTGACTCTCCTGGTCGGGGCAACGCAGCGGCTCATCAAGCCGTATGCCTTGCCAATGCTTCGCGTACTTATGGTCAAGGCCGACGATGTAAACCCGACCGTGTCCGCCAATGTCCTCATGTGCCTCGGAGAACTCGCTTGTGTCGGCGGTGAAGACGCTATGGCGCATGTACCCGACCTTATGCAAGTGATACTGAGGAAGTTGTCGGACCCCTCCTTCCTCCGACGCGATGCCGCATTGCATACTCTTGGGCAGATCTGCACAAGCACTGGCTATGTTATCAGCCCCCTAATCGACCACCCGCAATTGCTCCAGATCTTGGCGCGGATTCTCAAGACGGAGACCTCGCAGACCGTGCGTCGTGAAGTCGTGAAGGTCCTGGGTATCATGGGTGCCATGAACCCATACCGCCGAAAGGTACGATTTTCTGCCTTCTTGTATGCACGGTCACTCAATATTCATTTCCAGAGTCGCCCGGACGATGACGCTACAGGCGAGAAGGCAATCACCGCCGTCAACCAGATGCCTCTTGCGGCCCAGTCAATAGTGGCTGTATCGGACGATTACTACCAAACAACGGTCGTCAACGCCCTCCTTGCTATATTGCGCGACCAATCGCTGACCCCTCACCACCACGCGGTCATAGAGGCAATTATGTCGATATTCAAGACGCAGGGTCTCAAATGCGTGGCGTTTCTCCCTCAGGTACGTCCTAGCAATGTCCCGCGTTGACAAAAACTGACACATTATATAGATCATCCCCGCCTTTGCTGCCGTGACCAGGACATCGATAGCGCGTTTGCAAGAATTCCATCTGCAGCAGCTCGCAATCTTGGTCGGGATCATCAAGCAGCATATTCGGAACTACATGCCGGACGTCTTCGCGCTCATTACGGATCTCTGGGAGAACACCTCTCTGCAACTGCCGATAGTGTCCCTCGTGGAAGCTTTGGGTCGTGCACTGGACGCCGAGTTCAAGCCCTTCCTGCCGAACATCATACCCTTGCTTCTGAAGGTCTTCGAAGGCGAGCTCACGGACAAGCGCATGAGCACGCAAATGAAGGTTTTCGACGCCTTGCAAACTTTTGGTGCGAACATCGAGGAGTATCTCCACCTCGTCGTGCCCGTGATCGTCAAGACCTTCGAGAGGCCGGATGCGAGCACGGCGTTGCGCAAGAAGGCGATGCAGACAATCGACGGACTCTCGAAGCGCATCAACTTTTCCGACAGGGCGTCTCGCATCATCCATCCTTTAGTTCGGGTGCTGGAAGGGTCTAACAACGAGCTGAGGATGGCCGTTATGGACACGCTTTGCGCGCTAGTGATACAGCTGTGGTCGGATTTCGCCATTTTCGTGCCCACCATCAACAAGGTATGCATGAGCTTTTGCTGTCTGTAGCAAGGCTTGACCATGTTTCAGGCTATGTTGCGCAACCGTGTAACGCACCCGAACTATGAGAGTCTCATCAGCAAGCTGCTCAACGGTCAGCCCATCCCCCGAGGGTCGGGGCATCTCGAACCCTTGTATGTCGTCGTGAAACACTCCATACTTTTGACTCATTGTTCTTCAGCCTCAGTGACACCAGCAAACCTCCCGAATTCTCGGCGCCAGCAGAGCCGCCCAACTTCACCGTCAACCAACAGCACTTGAAGTCAGCCTGGGATGTCTCGCTCGTGTCGACCCGAGAGGACTGGGGCGAATGGATGCATCGGATGAGCGTGGAGTTCATGAAGGAGTCGCCGTCGCACGCCCTTCGCGCTTGCATGACGCTGGTTGATACCCACCCTCCGCTTGCCAGGGAGCTTTTCAACGCCGCCTTCATGTCCTGTTGGGGCGAACTGTACGACCAGTACCAGGTCGGCCTGCGTCCATCGCGCCGTTATGCTCTTGTCTAACATCGCTCTACAGGAGGACCTGGTTCGCTCGATAGAGTTTGCGATCACGTCAACATCGGCGCCGTCCGACTTGATCAACCGCCTTCTCAATCTGGCTGAATTCATGGAGCACGAAGAGAAGCCCCTGCCCATCGACAATCATACGTTGGGCGAGTACTCCATGAAGTACCTTGCGTATGCCAAGGCCCTCCACTACAAGGAGCTGGAGTTCTTCTCTCGGTCGTCGCCGTCAATCATCGAGGCTCTCATCTCCATCAACACTCGCTTGCAGCAGCACGACGCCGCATGGGGAACCCTCCTCCGAGCGCGTGAACAATACGATGTCACCAAGCACGAAGAGTGGTACGAGAGGCTGGGCAGATGGCAAGAAGCCTTGACGGTGTACGACAACAAAGCCCTCACTCAGCCGAACGACCCTGAGGTGCAGCTTGGTCGGATGAAGTGTCTGCATGCCCTCGGCGACTGGGACCAATTGGCTATGCAAGTGCAGAAGTCCTGGATGAAGGCAGACATCGACCAGCGTCGTGCGATCGCGCCAATGGCGGCTGCGGCGGCCTGGTCTCTGAATGATTGGGATTCCATGGACGACTACATCACCACGATGCGTAACGACTCGCCAGACCGCTCCTTCTACAGAGCGATTCTATGCGTGCATCGCAACCAATTCCCCAAGGCCCTTGTCAACATCTCGCGCGCGCGAGATCTCCTGGATCCCGAGCTGCAGTCGTTTGTCGGCGAAGGCTACGGTCGGTCATATGGGTACGCTGATTCTACAACTGATAGTTGTCTAAGCTAAAATTCATCAGGATCATGGTTCGGGCACAGATGCTCTCCGAGCTCGAAGAGATCATCATGTACAAGCAATATGCTGATCAGCCTGACCGTCAATCCACTATGAGGAAGACTTGGATGAAGAGGTAGGCGCCTTGCCACTTGGCTCTCGTTCCTCGCTCATGTCCCTCTCAGGTTGCAGGGCTGCCAACCCGATGTCGAAGTGTGGCAGAGGATACTGCAAGTCCGCACGCTCGTCCTGAACCCCGAAGACGACCCGGATATGTGGATCAAGTTTGCCAACTTATGTCGCAAGAGCGATCGCATGGCGCTCGCTGAGAAGACCATACGTTCGCTACTCTCGCCTAGGGTGCGTCGTGTTCTCGATTGCCTCCTCC
>JAMQCK010001020.1:0-12970 GCA_024196135.1 Pleurotus ostreatus/Saccharomyces cerevisiae fusant | reverse complement strand
AGCTCCCCGGTCATCCTCTACCGCGCATCCCCTTGGTACTTCTGGCGAACGGCGACTGGATTGTCATCATCCAGATCAATAATTTACGCGAAAGTGTGTAGAGCCTTTCCGTACTAAACTCCTCTCACTCGCTGACAAAGCTATGCGATACCAGGATTCCCCACAGAATTGCGCAGGCTCCTCGAGAGCGATGACATTATCAAAGCCGGGTCTGTTGGATGTAGGCCAATCGTCCTACGCTCTTGACAATATTGATCTCTCATCAACTACAGTGAGCATTCGAAAGTTGTGCGAAGGATGCTCGCTTTCTATCTCGAACATCATCGACTTGTCACTGATGGCCCGCTGCGTCGACAGCGCTCGCTGGACTTCGGGCGGTCCTGACGGTCTTCCTGCTCTAGTCGCTGCGTATGCGGATCGCTCGTATCCGGATGAATCTGGCGCTCTCGCTGGCCTGACTTGGGCGGATGTCAACTGGGAAGCGGCCTTGACGGAGGATCTGATGTCTTGTAAGCCTTGTAGTGTTGTACCGCCTACCTCTTCTCATCGCTTTGGCAGACGCCGCAAACGCGGCACACAGTCGGTGGCACTTGTACACCAAGCTAGCGGGGCTGCGATCGGCCATGAAGAAGCCCTCGCAGCCAGCCCTTTACACGTATGACGCGACTTCAAAACACTCAGGTGCAGCGGGTACAAACACGCGTCGGAATCCGCGAACTGGCGAGGCCAGAGATCACAAAGATCGCTCGCCTGTCGTCTTGAGAGCCACTCAGAAAGACGTGGAAGACGAAGCAAGCGTTCGTGGGCCGCCGCCCATGCCTGCGGTCAAGCCTGCCAGGACAGGATCCGAACCTTCGAGAGCAGCGTTCTTCGAGACGTCAGCGCAGGAGAGACGTTCTGTCGAGGCCCCATCCATCAATAGTGACGTCCTTCGCGCCCTTCGCGAAAAAGCTGTGACCCAGGAGGTGTGTTGGCTCCCCGCATTAGGCTGAGCATACATTTGTTGACCCTGCTATTTTGTAGGTACGCGTGCCGAAACCTCAAGCGTCGGCTACTGTCGACATCCCGACGAAGAAGCGCTCTAGAAAGAACAAGGTTGGTGTGCTCATGTCGTACACATTGCTTGGGGCGTGCTAACACATGGTCCAGGTAACTCAACAAGAACGGCTGGGGCCATCCTTTACCTACCAGCCACCAAATGAGGAGACCGCCCCGTCGCGTCGTAAAGCACGCAAAGCCTTCTACTCATCCAGGGCCACCTCTATCTCCAATCTCGCATCCTTGCCGGTGATTGAATTCGTGAAGGAGACTGGGTCTCCCTCTGTATCATATCACTAGCTATAGCTTTTGCTTCTGGTTTTTTGCTATCCCTGTACTTCTACGCTCCTCGATTGCTGTGGTTCTAGCGTGTACTTACGACCTCTGCGTTCGAATATACCTGTGACTGAAGAATCAAATTGTATGATTCAAGAGTGGGTTTAGGGCATACATTCAAGGCGCCTCCTACGCATGGCAGCGGCCTTTGTTCGCCTCGTCTTTGTTTGTCCCTTTTGTCAACCTTCTTCGACTGCATCCGCACATTTCTTTCCAAGGCAGGAGCATCGCGTGTCCTCTATTTCTATCAGTATATATGTTGCTACAAGTTGTTTTCGCACTTCTCATGCGCTAGGCACATTATTAGAACTACACTAGTTCGTTCGCTCGTGTCATGGGCAGCGCCCTGTGCGCATCAGTCATACCTCCAGGCTCCATGCTCAATAGCCACGCTCCGTGTTCAACAGCGGCGCCCCCATGATTGTATCGTCAGCGAAGACCCATCGGCAGTACCCTTCCAGCTGCCTTCCACATCCTGCGCACCGAGGCGCATGTATACAGCCCACTGCTTCGCATGTGGTGTTTACGACGCGAGCGTCGCCTGCTGGGCAACGGCGGCGCGTCTTGCGTCGCGCTCGGCCTTGATCTCCGCCGCGAGAATCTCGTCCGGGTCGCGACCCTTCACCTCGGGCAAGAGAAGGGTGAAGCCCGCGCCAGCGATACAGCAGCCGAAGAAGACTGCAAATTCGCCGTCAGCATTCCCTTCTCCTTCAATAAGACAGATGAACACTCACTCCACAAGACCGCCGGCGTGCCAATATCATCCTTCAACTTGTTGAAGGCGAGCGCGCTGATGATGGCGCCAGCCTTGCCCGCGGCGGCGGACGCGCCGTGCGCGAAGGCGCGGAAGCGTGTGGGGAAGACCTCGGCGGGGTAGCAGTACGTGGTCGTGTTGGCGCCGAAGTTGAAGAAGAACTGGAGGAAGGCGAAGCAGACGATGAAGCCTGCGGTTGGGAGGGTGTTGAAGGCGCCGGCGAGGATGCCCACTACGAAGAGTGCGAGGTCAGAACAAGGTCATTATGGTAGGGGGAAGGAGGTAAACGCACAGAACAGCGCGGCGAGCAAGAAGCCCTGGATCTGGATCCATTTACGGCCGAGCTTCTCGATGGTAAAGACAGTGGCGTAGTACCCAGGGACGAAGCCGAGCGCGGTGATGATGATGTTGCCAGTGCCGATCTTGATAAGGCGCTGGTAGGGCGTGCCGTCCTTGCCATCGAAGCCGATCTCCTGCAGGACGACGTTCTGGTTGAGGTTGATACCGTAGAAGGCGACGTCGAGCAGGAACCAGCAAGAACAGGTGCCGATGAGCAGCTTGGCGTGCTCCCACTTGGAGAAGTAGTGGATGAACTCTGCGATGCGGTCAGGATATGCGTAGAATGGGAAGGCGATTGGGCGTACCCTTGAAGTGGGCGGGCTTCTTGGCGACCTCCTCGGCCTCAGGCTCCTCAGAATTTGTTGTCGTGGTGGTGGTCTCCGGGGTCTTCGACATGTCCTTCATCTCCGCCTCCTCCGACGCGCGCTGTTGACGCTTCAGCTTGTCGATGTCATCCTCCTCTTCCTCGACGGCATTCTGCTTCTGCGCGTTGATGAAGCGCGAGGACTCGCGGAGGGTGAGGCGCTGGTAGAGGGTGCCGAATGCGGGGACGAGGGACAGTGCGATAACGATACGCCAAACTGATCAGCTGTTAGTGATGATGATCTGCGGCGCATACGCGATCAAACACACCTCCGTCAATGCCACTCGTCCCGTCACCGAGCTTGTGCTTGTAGCACGCGAGAACAACCAAAAAGACGATGCTGCCAACCAAGCTACCCCAGCCCTGGTTGCTGAAGATGTAGCTGAGCATGGTACCCCGCTTGCGCAGGTTTGACCGATCGCTGGTGACACTGGCCGACATCGGGTAGTCGCCGCCGACGCCGACACCGAGGACGATGCGCCATATTGCCAGGTAGATGAGGGAACTCTCGGGGGAGAGCGCGCCGGTGGGGGTGGTGATGCTCATGATCGTCGCGAAGATGATGAGCATGAGCTCCTTGCCGTAGATCGCCTTGCGCCCGAGCGCGTCCGCCATGTAGCCAAACGCGAACTGGCCGATGACGGAGCCGATGTTGGCGCCGGCCTTAACGAAGCCCTCGAGATCGGCGGGCAGCTGGCCACCCTCGTAGAGGCGGAACTGGAGCATGGTGGCGACGGGGTTGATGATGAAGAGGTCGTACGCATCGAGGAAGAAGCCGACGCCGGCGATGCCCAGGAGCTTGAGCTCAGTCTTCGTGAGGATGTAGGGGGGCCTAGTCGAGTTCTCGCGCTCGAACTCTTCGAGCGTGGATCGGTTGGGCATGGTGGCGGCGGTGGTGGGGGTAAAGAGTGAAGTGGAGTGCACTGGCGGTTTCGTCAGTACTTATCGTCGGAGCGCGCACGTTCGTCGTGTCGAGTTGTTAGCGAGCTGGACGTCGGCGGCGACGTCGTCGGGTGATGCGGCCGTGGAGAGCCCGTGGAGTCTCGTTCTCCCTCGATCCATCTCCCGCTTTTTGTGTCGTGTGCCCAAAAATCCATTTCAAAACGGAACTCGGCGCTCGGCCGGGACCAGCTCGGCTCGGAGACACACATACCGGCCCCTTCCCCGCGCCCTCTGGGCCCACCGCCGTGCTCAACGACACCCCCCTACTCGCTCGCAGCTTCTCTGTTCAGTAGCCATGTCGTATCTTATGCGTTCACGCCTCACAGTCAAAGACTGGAGCCACTAGGGCGACGCCTAGTCGCTCAACTGACACTGTTGAACGCCGGCGCTGCACACGATCACCTACGCACGTTCGTCGGATGCTATATCTGGACAGCGCTTTACGCCCTCTCGCAATACCAGCCGATCGTCCTCGCATGGCCCGCATTGAAAGCAGAAAACCCCAGTTCCTTACGGCCAATAGGGAGAAGAACAAAGCCCAGGCTCCGGCGCGACATAGCCAAGATGCCCCCGCATGCACCGCAAACGTTCGGCTCGCAAAAGGTTCCGAGCTTGACTTCAGCAAAGTTGGATACCATCGCAATCGTCGTCCAGTGAACGCATCTTCACAATGCTATAGTACATACACCTGTTCCCTCAGTCCCCAAACAACAGCGACCGCCTACAGAATATTCTTCACCCTGCTCACCATTGCCTGATCCACCTTCCCGCTGTCAAACTCCTCCCTTGCCTCCAATGCAAGTCCAACTAATTCCTTCAGGACAACAGGAAGCTCTTCATGTCCCTCCACCGGGCGTTTGAGCGGCATCGCCTCGTCTGCGCTGCCTGCCCAACCACTGACACTGATTTCGGCGTTGCCCCCACCCTCCTTGGGGACGAGGATGCGATCGATCGGCTGCCCCGTAGTCGGGCGCGCGACTTGCCACAGGTTGCGGAACATGCCCGTCTCGGGAAGCGCCGTCGCGTCCGTCGCGTGCGCAACCAGCGCGTCGTGGTCGCTCTTGGGCACCAGGACGACGCGGCCGAGCGAGTCGACCGCAACGTGTTTGTCGTCCAGTTTGTCCGAGAAGAGCGCGAGCGTGAAGCCCTCGGGCTCGACCTTCGTGCTCCGGAGGACCGCGAGCGAGAGCGCCTCCCTGCGCGGCGTCCACTGCTCGGGCGCGGGGTGCGGCGCGGTACGCTTGTACCAGCCCTTGGGTGTAGCAACCGTGCTCATAGTAGCGCCCGTGTACCAGGATAGCGACGAGGGAATATAGGCGGGGATATCGACCGCGGAGGACGTGAGGAGGTAGTAGAACGCGACGGCGCCGCAGAATAGGCTGACGAGGACGGAGGTCGACGCGCGTACGGTGGGCATTTAAGTATCGGCTGGTGCTGGGGCGGTGGTCCGCAGCGATTGAGTCAGGAGGAAGGTGCGGAGGCCGTTCTTATAAGGCTGTGGATTGTGTGCACGGCGCCATGTGCTTCGCTTCGTCACCGCGTGCTCTATCAAGGCCATTCAGACGCGATGGGCGATGACGACGTTGGGTGGCGTGTGCGGTCGTGTCCTGTGTCGTGTCCTTCTGAGAGTGTACGAGATTTGCATGCGTCGAGAGTTGTTTGAAGAACTCAATGCATCTAGGCGCACCAGAGAGCACAGTGGACCTCAATCACGAGAGTTCCGGGACTGCTAGAAGGTGCTAGCCAGCCCCACTCATGGTCAAGGTGGCGTACGATTCCGAGACGACCCATAGAGGCGCAAACATCGTTTCTGACTTTCAGAACACGACGAGCGTTGGGGAGCAAGAGGATTTCCGGCATCCGCCGAGAGCTGATTGTGACCTTTACTTAAAGTTCACGCGCCAAGTCGCGGACGAGGGTCTGACTTTGGCTGGCGTAGACTAAGCACGGTAGCACCTAATAAAAATAAAAGGCCGGACGGGACCGTCTCGAAGGGGCTGTTTCCTCCTGACTCGCCTCATTTTCGCAACACGGCAGTACCACCTCTGGCAGGACAAGCGAAGCCGCGTCTAGGAGAACGCAGGCCTAAACGAACGGCGCACCCATATTCGTGTACGAAAATCCATATTCGAGTCTAAAACAAGGCGATAGTGTCTATGGGAAGGTGCGTACTGTACGCGAGCCTAGACTAGGTAAGTACGAGAGTAAGGTATTGTGATATCCCATGATTCCAGATCGCATCCGCTACCACCGTCTATCCATCGTGCACCACCTCCGACACCCTTCCAAGGGTATGCGCCTGCCACTTCAAGGGTACGGGCATGTCCTGTCGAAGGGATGCGCCTGCCCCGCGAGGGTATAGGCCTGCCCATGAAGGGCCGCGCACGCATCGAGGTACAACAACTGTTGAGAGCTGAAGTCCTCTGCATCTCTACCCGTCTACAAAATCCCTAACGCCCGCAACTCTCGACGGAAGCCTTCCATCCGACAGCGTGCGTAGCCAATGTAGTCGAACTCGGGCTCCTCAACAGCGGCCTCGATATCGTCGCGCGCCTGCACGATGCCCCAGATAGCCCACATCGCATGCGACGCCGGGCTCCATGCGCGTACCTGGTCCTCGAGCACGCCGAGCCAGTGGTCGGAGACGCCGACGACGCCGGAGTGCTCCGCGTATGCTTTGTACATGTTTCGACGCTCGGCGGCGGTGGGGTAGCGGGTGGAGTCGAGGAGGTGAGGGGTGTCGCTGTGGTAGTTGGCTGTCCACTCGTGGAAGTGGTTGGCAATGTCGAAGGCGGCGGGGTTTGGGGCTGCGTACTCGAAGTCGACGACGATGATCTGGCAAGAGCGAATTAGCTGTGAATATCGTTATATGGTTGGGCACACACCTGTCGATGCTTGGGTACACCAGGGTTGAGGGACTTTAGTCGGAGGAGGTTACCGTACTGTGTGTCGTTGTGCGCGAATACACGTCGGTTGCCCGCCTTCTCATCGTCCACCGTGGCCAACCACTCGATGTACCTCCGGAACTCGGTCTCGAATGCGTCGATGTCGATCTCTCGACGTGCGGCCTCCGGTATCGCAGGAAGCGAAAGCACGTCGCGCGCATGCCCAAGCCACGACTTGACGTTCGCTGTGGCTGCTATCTCCCATTCCGCGCCGTCCTCCACGATGTCGATGTCAACCGAGTGCAGCTCGGCCATGCGTGCACCTATCCATCGGCTGATTTCGGGGTTGCGCAAGTCCTCCGCCGAGAGCGTGGTGGATTCGAAGTACTCCTCGACGCGTCCGTTCGCAAAGGTGCCGTATACACGGGGGCCAATGTGGTAGCGGGAGGACAGGATATGGAGGGTGTGGAGTTCGCGCGGGCGGGAGATAAGCTCGCCGGATGACGGTCCATAGACGCGGAGTAGGAGGGTATGTGCGGAGGGTATCGATGGGCATGAGATGAAGAAGACGGCATTCGTCATCGAACCGGAGACCTTGAAGACCTTGATGTCCTCAGGCGCGATCGACGCGTGATCCCATGTCGGCACATTGATCGTGTGGATGATGTCAAGGACGTTTGCCGCGAAGGATGCATGCTTGTAGTGCCTGGGACGGGTAGAGTCAGCGAAGTCGACTGGTGCGCAAGGGTAAGGCAATGCAAACCGTGGCAGCGATGGTCACACTGTCTATCCTTGGCATGAGATGCGGACAGTGGGGGAAAGGGCACTCACTTTGCTTTCAACGCGACGGAGGAGTGTGCCAACTCTTCTTCCTTGACAACTTCGGGTAGGATGGAAGATCCGGTGGAGGATGAGGAAGTCGTGCTAAGCGACGACTGATGGAGAGGCCTAACGGGGCGAACGGGTGGTAGGGACACTGCGGAGGCGTCCGGTCCGACTACAGGTGCGGCCATGTTAGACCCGAGCATCTTGGAAGGTCGCTTGTGGAAGTGCACGGGGTGGGGATGGTGAGGGATGCGGTGCAAGAAAGCCTTCACGTCTCGCGTGACAGGATGCTGGTGTGACTGCATTTTTTTATTTGTTCTCCTGTGTTTGTTCGCTGACCTTCTTATCGTGTGCTCATCAACGGAGCCGGCCTCGGGGTAAAGGGCTGGGCAGAGTCGATTTATGTGAGGCAAGGGGTGTATCTGAGGACGATGGGGGTAGGTCCGAAGCTGTTTCTTGGCCATTGTAGACCCGAACTCGACTTTTGGCTCCCGGGATGACGTCGGTCTTCCTTCACACTATTTCCGGCGTTCCTAGTTCCATTCGGAAGGTTTTATGGCTCAAAGAGATTGCCAATTCTGGCAGCACCTCCGACGCCACAATGTGCCCAACTTGCCTCCCGCAACCACCCCCAGCGCGAAGCGAAATAAACCAACATCTGCACAACCTCGCCATGAACGTGCCTTCATCTTCCTTGGCTACCTCAAGGTGACGGGCAGGCCTAATGACGTACGGAGAGATAGCGTTGGCTGATACTGCAGATGCATCGCCATCCGCGTACCTGGCTCTACCCCACGCTGCATTGACTATTCAACATCGCAGGGCTTTGGGGCCCTTTGTGTGTCCGTCAGAGTCGGTGATGATCCAAGAGGAACGTCCTACACATCTTTGGACGTGGGTCCAGAAGAAGGCTTGCGCACGAACAGGCATCAGCAAGTCAGCTGCCTGCGAGCTGTAGGAGGCGCATTGTACCCGTAGCCATCGGATCTGGGGACAACAATGGCTGCTCTTCTCAGTCGCGTCGAATGAATGCAGATCTAGATCGAAGGAAGTCATATTCTGAAATAAAATGGGAGAAATACAAAACTACATATGAGTACAGAGTTCATTTACAGACGAATTAGAGGATTGCTAAGGTAAAGTGTTCTACTTTGCTGCGCGTAGTTCTTTCTCATACCGCTGTCGAGGAGCTATCAGGTGTGGCTGAATGCTTCTCGTCCAACTCCTCGCTCGGCGTGGGGATGGTGCGCAACGCAAGGGAGGCCTGCAACATATCAGCGGGACAGCCGTCGGGCAGAAGACGTACAAACTCACCACGAGGGCCAAGCCAATGGCGGGAGCACACACCACCCAAACCGTCTGCAAAGCCACATTTCCATGTCAGCCACCTGCCCGAGCCGCAGAATACGAAGCGCCGCACCCGGATCGCGATCGCGACGACGTGCGAGACCTCACGGAGCGCGTCTGGCGCGAGGCCATTCAGGCTTGAGAAATCGATGGACGAGTCCCAGCGGAGAATTGAAATGTCGGGCGGGAGGAGGTCGGATAGACGCCCATAGAAAATAGCACCTGCGACGGCCTGGACATGCACATTGAGCGGCTAAGCAGCGCAAAGCGGTGCGCGAAGAGCACTAGAAGGAGCGACATACCAGCCCGATTGTCGCGCCGGTGAAGCGCACGAGGAAGAAGGCACTGGTTGCGGTTGCGAGATGCTCCGGCCCTAGCGCAGCTTGGAACACCTGGTAGGGTGCGTGGAAATTCATGCCGATGCCACATCCCGCTAGGAGAGGAAATATAATTTGTGCCGCGCTCTTCGACCGCTCGTTCAGCAAAATCATGAGCCCTGCGAAAGGAGCGGAAGGGAAGATGAATGAGTTTCGAACGTCAGGATTATCTGTCGGCCGAGCGTGGGCGAAAGCGCGCACCAAACCCGAGGGTCGAAAGCGTCAGTCCTGCCCAGATAACGCAGTTCTGTCCGCCCGTATCCTGGCGGCGCTTTTGCCAGGCCGTTATGAAGGCAGTGGGCGGCATTGACGCCACGGACGCGCCGAGCGAGTAAGGGAGCATGCGAACCCCAGCCTCGAGTGGGGTCATCCGGTTTACTACCTGTAGCCGGTGAGCGACGAAATCTCCTCTTGAAGCCGAGGAAGACGCACCTGATAGTATAGCGCCAGGTAGAAGGTTCCGGCGCTGAAGACGACATTGTGTAGGAAAGTCACAAGAAGGAGGGAGGCTGTAGCACATGAGATCGGTATGTCCGATTTGGGTTCCACTATAGCGCTAACGTACCGGTCATTCGCTGCTTGAAAATCACAGCGGGGAAGAGGCAATTTGCTGTCCGTATGTAGCCCTCATAAATCGCGCCGACGAGGAGGACTACAGCGCCAATAATGATGAAGGCAAGCGTTGACGGTGCGGTCCCTGGTAAAGCGTGGGGTCAGCCAGGGTCCTCCATGAGGCAGGAGATAGCGCTTACAACCATGAGGGGCTGCGAAGCTGAAGCCAATCAGGACACCGATGGTGCCGCAAATAAAAAGAACCCTTCGGAACAGCGTCAGAAGGACATACCGGAGTATTCAGATGAAGAGCGTCCTTACAGCCCAGGGAAGTCAAAGGTCTTCCAGATGCTCCTCCACGTGGTCGGCGACTTCGCGAGGACGGGTACGTGGCGGAGAGAAAGTACAAGGATGACCACGGATAAAGCGCAGACCGGGCCATTGAGATAAACTGCCAGAAGCACGGAGTCGCATCAGCTAGCGGTTAGGGTAGAGTGCATAAGACGTACAAGCCCAGCGCCAGGACGCGCTGCTTCCTGCCCAAGATATGAGTGAGACAACGAGGTAAAGGGCAAGTAATGCGCACCGCTGAAAACGCCGCCGAGCAATGGCCCTGCCACCGCCGAGCAGGCCCATGTGACGCTCAGAGCTAGGGACCAATTTGTGCGAGAGCGCACAGGGACGACGTCGCTATTGATGACCCAAACCGAGTTGACTATCCCCCCGCCACCCGCTCCCGCGAGAGCTCGCGCGGCGATCAGCATGCGGGTATTCTAAACCTGCTCAATCACTGGGTCCGGGTCGAACGGGTGGGCGTACCTGGGCAGCGCCACAGAGCATAGACCCGACGGTGAAAGCAGACATCGCGCTGAAGAGCAGCGTCTTCGGGGCGGGGAGGTGAGCGGGATGCATCGATGCGGGTACGCGTGACGAACCTTGCGTCCTACAACATCGGAGATCTGGCCGTAGAATGGCTGGAAGGCGGTCTGCGTGAGCAGATACGCTGCGGCGCCGTCAGACCCGACGAGCGGCGTGCTGTGCGAAGAAGGCTAACCGACGGTGATCCAGGTATATTCATCTTCGGTTGCGCCGAGCTCAGAAGTGAGGGTCGGCAGGATTGTGGAGACGATGTTCTAGGGTAGGGTGAGAAGGACAGGTGACATGGGGGGTGTGGGCACGCACTGCATCCGTCGTAGCCAGGAACAAGGCGAGTACAAGGCTGTTGAACGATGGGCTCAGGGTCTGTCAAGTTCCGCCGGGAGGTTGGCGTACCCTAGATGGATCAACAGCAGGTGGCTAAGGGACAGCTCCTTCCGGCGGTGTGGCGCTGGCGTCTCCTCGTGCAGGGTGTACGAAGAAGTCGCTGAGAAGGGTCGCTCCAGACTGGAGGCCTTCTCACTGTCCTCTACGCACGTCGTCATTGACATGGAAGAAGCGTCTTCGCGGGGAAGAGTAGGAAGAGGAGGGGTGGCACCGGGTAGGTCTTGACCAGACATCTCGCCGTCAGCTGGTAGTCGAGGAGGGGAACTCGTCAGTGCCATTGCAGCCCAACCGCGTCCTCATATATAGGAAACCGTGGTTCATATCTCCCCCATCTTCATCGGAGGGAAGGCATTCGACCGCGAGGCTGAATAATCTCGACACACCACCTGCAGCCCTGGGGAAGTGAATACTGGCGCGAAGACGATGCTCGGTGACCGCGCGTCCAAAGGGACCGTTATGGCGGGTTTGACTCGCCAGTTTGGTGCAGCCGCAGGCGCCGACACGCACGTAGCGCTGAAGCACGGAGCAGCAGATCGCGCTCGAGCATTGACGAGAGGGGAAACCGGGCAGCCAATCTTGAGATACAAGTTGAAATGTATGGGGTCGGAAGCGTCGGATCGGACGTGTGTAGTACGAGCGCGTCTGAGGCCTTTCGAGTCCTCCGGTTGATGTTGATGCGTGAAGGAGCGCGTAAAGTGGGGTAAGCTCAGCTGACCCAAAGGCAGGTTGATATGATTGCCGCGAGTGAAGGATTGCCGTCCAGGGAATTTGAGTCTCTTGTCATATCTTCCCATCTATGAGTACAGCGTGCCAGAAACCTACCCCACGCTCGGCAGAATGAATCCCGAGCATGACGACTGACGAGCTGGACGGTCGAGAACCCGCTTGCGCCGACTCGAGCTCGTCATGCGGAGATGGGTGAAGCGCACTCAATGTCCGATACACCCACATAAAGAGTTTAACGACAACACGTCCTTATTGAGGCACGGCCCCACGCTGTTATGAGAGGTGGAAGGCTAGCATTGAATGCTGAATGCAATCAGTTGCCTGAGCGAAGCCCACACCAAATGATACACATGCCTTGTAGCCAGAAGGAGTTGAGGCTAGCTGTACGTTTCGCTGTAATTACAATGGTCCTAAGTTATCGATATGATAGTATGAGATCACCGGTCTCTCCATGGCTCGATACGACCCGTCCGTCAGCCGGTAGCTCGCTTCTTCTCAGCCTCGTCATCCGCGGGTGGTTCGTTACTCTTCGTATCCTTCGCGTCTTTAGGGCCTGTCAATAAATGAGCCATGAGATACTGCCTCGAACGCGGGTAGACATGCCGGTCATGAGCGGAGCACTTCTTTAAATTTCTGCCAGGCGCTCGAAAGCGAGCCCGCCAACTTCGACGTCCATGACCGTTCAAGAGAATAAACCGTACCGTTGTCCGTAGTCCGATCATCAGATGCCGTTGACGAACTTGAACGGGTCCGGCCCTCTATGTCATCAGCGTAAAGTTGGATGAGTTCCCGTTGGCGCTGGGTGAGGGACCTGAGGAGTGATCAGCGTGCGCAACACGAGTGTGTCCAAGGGGCCGCTTACCTCGGGAGTTGGACTGAGAATTTGACGAATAGGCTGCCGGTCTCGCCGGTGAAGGTGGGCGCCACCCCACGGCCCTTCAACACCATCTCCTCGCCCTGCTGGGTACAGCTTGGCACACGCACGTCCACGTCGCCTTCGAGCGTCGGAATGCGAACTTTGCCGCCCAATAATGCAACGTGCATTGGCACCTTGGCTTCATGGTACAGGTTGACCCCTTGACGCGTGAAGACCTTGGACGGTGCCACCTTGATGCGCACGAGGAGGTCGCCCGTTGGGCCCTTGCCGGAAATAGGTGAATCGCCAGCCCCGGGAACCCGTACCGTCATCCCGTCCTCGACGCCTGTCAATAGGATCAGCGTG
>JAMQCK010000102.1:0-69434 GCA_024196135.1 Pleurotus ostreatus/Saccharomyces cerevisiae fusant | reverse complement strand
TAGCTGATCGTGTCATCTGCTTGCTCTCAACCTTCCACTGCACCCACTACACTTTGCACCGGTGATTCGCGCACGTAACCTTGGCGACTAGGTAGCGGAAGTACCGAAAACGGCGGGATTGGAGACTTGAACAATTAATCCATCGGGGACTGTATTGGACCATCGTCCGAGCTTTGCATACGGTTAGGAGGTGCGTGGGGATGCACTGCGCGTAATGGAGGCGTTGTTGACGGTCACAGTTGTGTCTAGGAGTAGAACGCGGCCGCTGTCTCGACAGTCCTTGTATATCCATCTCATGGCGAACGGGCAAGCTACCCCTCGCGCCCTCGACGGCCCCAAGCGCGTCAAACCACTCGATATGTCGCTCGTTAGCCAGAAAGTCGCTGGAGTGGAGCTGGAGATGGAATCACCCCTCGCCCTCTCGGACTCCGAGAGCGACGACTCGAACTACGACTCGTTCGACGAATCATCGCCCACCGCCTTCACTCGGCCCCCCTTCCTCACAACCCTCGACAACGAGCATGAGACGCCATCGTCTGCGAGCGACATACAGGCCGAACTTGCAGCGCTCGAGGAGCTTCGCAGGAACGTGCAGAAGAACCTCAAGCTGCGACCCATACGCTCGACGAACAACCTGCGCAAGGGTTCGGACGGGACCACTGGTAGTTCCTCGACGTCCCCCTCCTCTTCCATCGACAACGACAGCATGATCAGCCCCGCGTCGAGCGTGTCGTCCTACTACACCCCGCTCAACGAGCATCCTCCGATAACTTCTCCGAAGAGCGCCAGATACATCGGGCCATCGAAATCACCATCAACACCACCTAAACGACCTTCTCGCCCCGTCGACCCAGGCACCCTCTACATCCGGCTCACGCAGTTCTTCAAGCGCCCTCTGCTCATCGATACCCGCCCCGCCGCCGCGCACCTGCAGTTCCACATACGCGACAGCGTCAACGTTTCCATACCGTCCCTAATCCTGAAGCGCTGTCGGAAGCCGGGCAACAGCGGCTTCCATGGACTGGATTCCTTGCGGCAGTTCATAACCACCGACGAAGGCAAGGCGCTTTGGGACAAGCAGATGCACCCCGGCGGGCCGTGGGATGGCGATGTGATCCTCTACGACGAGGAGATGGACGCGCGCGATCAGAGCACCTCTGCTGCTGTGGCGTGGGCGCTGGTGTCCGTGCTGAGCCCGCTAGTCAAGGAAGGCAATGTAGACTGGCTCGAGGATGGTCTCGCTCGCGCGGGACACCATCCCGATCTTCAGAAGCTCGTTGTGGCTGGCGCGGACTCTAGCTTCACGTCCAGTCCACGCAGCGCGAATGCAGGATCAGGACTGACGAAGCTGAACACTGGTCGGAAGACTGTCCCCCCGCCCGTGAAGGTGACCACGGACAGCCCACAACAGCCTGTGGCGAAGGCACCGCCGTCGCCTCTTCCTCTTATGCCGGGCTCGTTGCGCCTGGCTCCCCCGCAGGGGCCCTTGCAGGCGCTCATGGACACCACGCCCTCGCCACCGCCGTCGCAAGTCTCTTTCCGCCGACCGCCACCTCCGAAGCGCCCGAGCGTGCCGAATTTACGGAAGCTGGATACTTCATCAGCCGAACGGTTACCCAAATTGTCAGTCAATACCCGACCGACGAAATCAGCAACATTGGCCGTCCCGCCTTTGTCCCTGTCCATAAACCCCCCATCATCGCCCTCGCACCTCACTCTTTCTCATTCGAACTTCTCCGCCTCCTCGCCATTGTCCACCTCGTTCAACCACGATGGGGACGACTCAGCATACTTCGCGCCGCCAAAGTCACCGCGCACGCCGAGACCAGAGACGCCGCGTACGGCACGGCCTGACGAGATGTCGCCCCAATCAGCATACCCTGCATCGCCCTTCCAGTCCCACTTCGGCGCGCCTCAGACTGCCTTCCACACATCCTTCAACGACGACTCGCCGTCCTCGGCGGAGGACTCGCAGCCGCAGTTCTCCGTGTCCACCATCCTGCCAAACTTCCTCTTCCTCGGGCCCGAGATGACGTCTCCAGAGCATGTGGCGGAGCTGAAGGGCCTTGGCGTGCAGCGCATCGTCAACCTTGCCATGGAGTGCGACAAGGACGACTACGGTCTTCGGCTGGGCGACGTGTTTGACCGCTATTACAAGATCGCGATGCGCGACATCGTCGAGGAAGACGGGATCCGAAACGGCGTCCGGGAGGTCTGCGGCATTCTAGGTGAGCGGATGTGTTGACATGAGTGGTTCGCGAATTCAATGTCTCACACACACAATAGACGATGCGCGGCTTCACTCTTCGCCTACTTACGTGCACTGTAAGGCAGGCAAGTCGCGGAGTGTCACCGCCGTAATGGCCTACCTCATCCACGCCAACCACTGGACGCTCTCCAAGGCGTACTCATTCGTGACCGAGCGCCGCAAGGGCATCTCACCGAACATCGGCTTCGTCAGCGAGCTCATGACCTTCGAGGAGGAAGAGCTCGGGGGGAAAAGTTCGGGCGTGACCGCCGCCTCCAATTCCGCAGGGCGCACCACCATTGAGGACCCGTCGACTGCAGGCTTCTCCCGACGGCCGAGCGTGGCGCGCGACCGTGAAGCCAACGGCCCGGCCTTCGTCTCGATGCCGACGATGCCCACGCACGGGCAGTCGCACTCGATATCGTTCGCAGGCACGATATCCTTCGCGGACGCGGATAACGAGCCAGGCCTGTCGTCGACTGAGGCGATCAAGCTTGTCGGCGGTACCGGCCACGAGACGGAGATCAAGGATGCGAGTGGGCGCTACCGACACGCACGCCGCGCGCCTGTCGACGAGACTACCCTCCAGCCATCTCGACGCGTCAGCAAGGCGGGGCTGGAGAGTGGAGGTTGGGCATGATGGCGCCCTCAGACTGGCCGTACCTCCTTGATGGACACTTGAGCGGCGGCGCGTGCCTTTGGGGGCCTCTTTGATCTTCGCGACATGCATATCCACTGGCTTATAATAAAGTCGAGTTCATGTCTGCCTCTTGTTGCTGTGTTTGCTACTTATCGTCTTCTCTGTTTTCGGACCTCCCCTCCTTGGGCATCTGCATTACATATATATTATTATTCACTTCTTTTGCTCTTTCTGTTGAATGTCTTATGTATTCCCCGAGCTGCAATGCAGCCAGTTCCCCGTGGTTCGTTGGCTTGCGGGGGGTATAAGAGCCAGTCGCGAGGTGAGTAGACACGGTCTCTGGAATCCGAACTGCACTTCACTAGCGTAACTACGCAAGCCATGGACTGGATGTTCTGCACGTCGGCTGGACTGACGTCGACCCAGAGGCGCAGGTGATGATGGTCAAGTCCTGTTCAAGACTCGGGATTCGACTGAGAACTGGACGTCGACACAAATTCAACTTGACTTCTGGCCTTCTTTGCGACCTCGGCGCTAAAAACTTCTCCTTCGCTCTCTCTTCTCCCGCGCCTTTGCGTGAAGGGCGTAGGACAGCTGGCACGCGCTAGTCCCTCGAACCCTAGCAACGATGGATTGTCCTCCCCACTGGTGTCCTTTAGCGACAGGCTTCTGCACATTAGCCTAGTCGACCACACTCAGGCCTTATCCTAGGTGATCCATCGCTCTGATAACCAGCTGCCCTGCAGCGTTTCACGAAGCGCAGGCACCCGCTCTGCTCAACGACAATCGCGCAAGCGATT
The DNA here is from genome assembly GCA_024196135.1 of Pleurotus ostreatus/Saccharomyces cerevisiae fusant. Taxonomy (NCBI): domain Eukaryota; kingdom Fungi; species Pleurotus ostreatus/Saccharomyces cerevisiae fusant. The sequence goes on along the minus strand of JAMQCK010000102.1, from coordinate 65,746 downwards.
TTCTGCTACTCATATACTCAAGGTCGCATTCAGCTTTCGCGGTTCCGAACTTCATTCCCCCGCTAGCGTCACCCCTATGCAAGCTCGCCTCGGGTGTCTGGGAAACTTTGACGGTCTCCAAAGCTATCCATCATGGTGTGGTTCGAGACGAGTCGAGAATTATGGCGCCGTCTCTGACTGAGGCTGCTGAACACCTGTAGAATGTGGATACAGCCAATCCCCTGTTTTCCTTGGGTATATAAAGCTCGCGTCTTACGAGCTCGCCTGCCCCTCACCAGATCACCGACAATATGCTCGACGCTATCACCCGCAGTCTACCATTAGGGTACCTTCTCACGCCCTTCATCCTTGCATTCGTCTCTCTCTGCTGCATTCGACTATGGCGTCGGTTAGTCGCAAACCAGAACTCCCATGGAAGGATCCCGGGTCCGCGTCCTCTCCCATTCATTGGCAACCTGTTCGATCTTCCACTCGAAAACGAAGCGAGGGCGTATAATCGGCTCTCAGCACAATACGGTGAGCTCATGTTGCTATTGAACTGGGGGAAGCCGATGTCTAAGGCGCATAGTAGGAGATCTCGTGTCGCTTCAAGTCTTCGGCCGAGGGCTGCTCGTCGTGAACAGCTACGAGCATGCCGTAGAGCTGTTCGAAAAGAGGTCGGCAAAGTATTCCAGTCGCGCCCACTCAGTTATGCTCAATGACCTGTAAGTTATCGCATTCCACTTACTGCTGTGTACGACTTATCCCTGCTCCAGCATGGGATTTGACTGGGTACTTGGACTTATGCCCTACGGTATGCGCTCTCTCTTGCGAGCAATGCAAGGAATGATATTCGCTGACCTCGTATCACTTGCACTCCAGGCGAGCGATGGCGGCGCCACCGCCGTGTCTTCCACCAGCAATTTGGTCCATTAGCCGCAAAAGCACTTTGGCCGACCCAGCTCTTGGAGGCTCGCGGGCTACTACGTCGTCTTCTGGCTTCTCCTTCATCCGAATACCTGGATAAGAATCTTAGACAGTGAGCTCTATTATCAAGGGGTGCGCTGTTCGTCAATTAACATCTTTATCCATCAGCAACGCCGCGAGTGTTATCATGAACGTGATCTACGGCATCTCTCTCGAGGACGAAGACGATAGATATGTTCGGTTCGCTGAACGCGCGCTCGATGGCATGGCGCAGGCTGCTCGTCCTGGCGCCTTTCTTGTGAGCCGCCGCTCCTCTACTCTGTCGTCCGCATTCTCATCGCTGGTTAGGTGGATGTAATGCCGTGGTGTAAGGCGTACGCGCGATGTCCGTCCGTGTCTAATAGGCTCTCCAGTGAGATACGTGCCGCAGTGGCTCCTTCCCGGCGGGGGCTTTCAGAAGAAGGCGCGCGTTTGGAAGGAGAACGTGACAGCCATGCGAGATGCGCCCTTCGATCACGTTCTCGGGAACATGGTGTGCATCGGGAAAGTCGTCCGAGTGCACGGGCTAACGAAGTCCTCAGCGACGAGGGACCGCCAAGCCTAGCTTCGTCACCTGCCAGCTGAAGGGCTCGGATACCTCACAAATGAACTCGTCCGATATCGACACCATCAAAGCATGCGCGGGGATGGCATATCTGGCTGGCGCAGAAAGTGTAAGTGGTCTACGGTGGATAAGCGCCGACGCCTACTGACACAGAGTCGCAGACGGTGTCGATGATCAAGTCCTTCTTCCTCGCGATGGTGGCCTTCCCGAGTGTACTGCAAAGGGCGCGAGAGGAAATCGACAGAGTAGTTGGCCCAACCCGGCTGCCTGACTTCGGCGATCGCGATGCCCTACCTTACATCTCGGCCCTCGTCAAGGAATTATTGAGGTAATCTGCGACAACTGTGCGACTACCCTTCGGACTGACTTGTCTCAATCATAGATGGGCTCCCATTGCGCCTCTAGGCTTGCCACATATGACAAGCGAAGACGATGTATATAACGGGTGCTTCATACCCGCCGGCACAGTCGTCATGGGAAATACATGGTTTGTGGCAACTGGTTAATTTGAACAATGCGCCTGCTCACCTCGCGCAGGACTATCCTGAACGACTCTATAAGATATCCCGAGCCTCGACAATTCAGGCCCGAACGCTTTCTGCCCTCATGCCCAGGCGAAGACCTCACCCATGTGCTCGCGCCGCTATCCACGGCATGGGGCTACGGTCGCAGGACCTGCGCAGGAATGGCGCTCGGAGAGACGCAAGTCTGGATCACCGTTGCCTCCATCATATCCGTCTTCGACATACGGCCGGCTATTGACAGCATGGGGCACCCAATCGCGGTCGAGCCGAAATTTACTTCAGGCATGATCTCGTGCGTCTCAAATTCCTTAGGATGCAGCGAAGATTGCACTGATGTACACCAGACACCCAGCCCCGTTCTCTTATGTGCTTCGACCTCGCCACGATATGGCTGCGCGTCTCATTAGCGGCACCGCCGCCGCCCTGGAGTGAACAGGGAAGGTTTGAAGACGTGGAGAAGAGTGCACAAAAGGACATAGATTCTCAGCAGTACACATATGTTCGATCGTGGATAGTAGCAGATGCATACAAGTAGTCGCGGGACTAAGGATGAATGATATTGTATAGAAGTCAGTCATGATACATATTTGGGTGCTGAAGATCTACCAAGCAACCTTGCGCAAGGTGATCCCGATACGGCGGGCGCGCTCGATTGTGGCCTGCGAGAGCGGAGCGGCGATCTCGACGGTGTGGAGCACGTCGCGATCACCGAGAGAGCGATGGCGTGCCACCAAGGCATCGAGGAGTTCACTCGGCACAAGATCCTTGATGCGCACTATGAGAGTGCGCAGTCCAGCCAGGCGACCTCCTGCGACGAGCGCCTCACTGAGGCAGCTCTGGATGTCCACATTGGTCTTCAGGCGAAGCGTCTCCAAGTTCGCCGCCGAGGCGGACTTCAAGTAGTTCTCGAGGCCCACCCGGTATACGAACCTCATGTTGAGTGTGAGGTGCTTGAACTTGGCGCTGTCGACGCCACTGTGAAGGAAACGATAGAGTTGCTTGTCGTACGGCGTGGTTGACCTCCCGGGCCGCAGCACCGACAAGCCCTCGAGATCTCGCGCACGTAGCGACCCATACACGGCTGTATGCTGCTTCTGTCTTTTCGGTTCCGAGTTGTTGCCCCGAAGCGTGAGGTGCTTTAGACGGGGAGCGTGAATGGGTCTACTCGCGATGGTCTCGGGGGCTAAGTCGGTGTAGGCAATGTCGCTGTGGTCGATATTGTAGGTCGGTCGGTGAGCCAGGTTGCTCGTATCCTCGATCGTGCGAATCATGTCGGCGATGCAGTTGCATTGGAGGTCGGGGATGTGGCTGGGTAGAGTAGGATGAACGGATGCCGAGTTCGCTAATGAATCGTGTGAGCAATGTGGAGGTCACAATGAAGAGAGACGATTGCTTACCATGACTCGGACCCGCACGATTGCCACTCGATTGCATCGCCGGCCGAGACCCGGGATGGCGGTCGCTGGTCGCACGATGAGTATTGTGCTGGATCGGGTGGAATAGTAACAACTTACCGTCGAGACGGATCTCCTATGACTGCACGCTGCTTGTTAGTGTTCTTGTTGACCATGGGGTACGTATGAGTTTGCTGTTACTCAGGTAGATTGGAGCTATGCTGCCTGGCCTGCCGCTGCACCTTTTATACGAAAAGGTTCGAGGGTCGCACGGGTCACAAGCATAGTCATAAACCACTTCTGCGGGCGATGATGGGTGAACAGCGCCCATTGATATGTTTGTGACCTGACGAAAACGGCGGGGTATAGCCTCAACCTACGGTAACTGATTATGATTGTAGTAGGCGCCGACTACGGAAGCTCGACGACAAGCGACCTGAATACTTCCTTGCTCTTTGCTCTTGACGAGGCCGCTGACTCTCTGAGAGCAATGCTGCAGGACAGATACTCGAATTGCTTCGCTTTCGATGGGTCAACAAGGGCTGAGACGCCTATCATAGACCACAATCACGAACCTGGTCAAAGCCTGGTCATAGACGCCGCATGTGCTTGAGAAGCTGTATATATGCTCTTGAATGGTTCTGGAATCTGTGTATGATCATCGATCAGGTCTATGACCGCTGTGTAGATACAGCAGACGCTTGTGAATATCAGGGTTGACACCGCCAAAGCGCCACGTGCAAGGCGCATGGGATTGTCGTGTGCTGTAGAGGAGTTCGTAGACATGCTTGAGCGGCAGGAGTACTCCCCAAGTTCGCCCTTGAGCGCGAGCACGACGTTGAGAGGACCACGAGCGCTTCCCTGTGACACAAGCATCATGAGCAGAGACAACAATGAAGGTGTCCGAACGGGGCACAATACGGCATCCGCCGGATCACACACATCAATGGCACGTGCTCGCCAGTATAAAGACGGGCGGTGACCCAAATCGTTCTTCTCAATCTCAGCGTCAGACGCAGCACCCAACCAACCGCACTTTGCAGTTAGACGGACCAAAGCGTCTCCCGCCAGACGCGCTGAGCATGCCATCCTCATCGGCTGCTGACGCGTTTGGCGACAGGCACTGCGACAGACGCACAATGGGCGGATGCGTTGTGTGGGTGGGTCGCCACTGCGGACTCTGCCAGAGCTGTCGGATCGGCAGCCGAGCCAGAGGCCGCGAGAGCCACCGTTGTTGGGCCCGCCGCCGACATTGAAGAGTCGGTGTCGCTGCTGAGCGCTGAGCAGTGGCACCATCACGTCTCGACAATGGACGCGGTGGGTGGGTCTGCGTCACCGCGGGCGTGCCATAGTGCCGTCGATGCTGCCTGGCCTTTTTCGTATGAAATTGGGGGGCGGTGGAGGTGCTATGTGCCCGCCCGGTGCCTTAGGAATGTGCTGCCGGCGATGTTACCTGTCTTCCAGGCAGGTAACGGAGGTGGTGTATCTTCTAAGGCGTCGGCGAAGTGTGGCATGCTCGTATTTGATGGGTCCTAGTAGCCGTGCGTTTTTTGCGCTCGGCGAACGTGTACACATTGGCGCGATTGTGCTGCTCTCCGTCGACAATGGCGCCAATCTTTGGAACCCTTCTCCTCTTCTCAGAGGACTTGAACTGGAGCATTGCGCTTCCAGTTCCGTCGTCGGACGCAGTGCTCAACTGACCCAGTACGATCACGCCTAGAGACTGTCGCCTCCAGGCGTTGGCGCGCGGCCTGCCGCGCGCCTTCGCTGAGAAACTTGCTTTGGCAGTTTCCCCCCATTATGACAGGCACTATCAATAGGAATGGCGTTGACTGACGAGTAGATTGCCACTGCCGCCGTTGCTGAGGCCGTCGGATAGGCGGCCAATACCCAACGGCGGCGATATCTATGTTGTCGGGCCCGTCGTGGAAGTTGAGGCGTTCCTGTGGGATGCCTTCGGTACCTCGTATCGACATTACCCTTGACGCTGATATGGAAGCGGCGGGTGGGCCTGTGTCCTCCGCAAATGGGTGCGCGACGCCGCTGAGGCTCCCGGTCCTATTCTTTGGGATGGGTCTGGGAGCGGAGGAGTCGCACTCTCATTTGCGGCCACAGATGTGAGCCATCAATGTTGCTCATCTTCGCGTGGGGGACGAAGGCGGCTCACATCTGTGGCGTCGGCAGAGCATGGCGCAGCGATCGCGACCGTGGGCTAGTAGCTGACGCGTCTTTGGGCGCTTAGTGAACGTGCACAGGCTTGCGCTGTTGTGGCATGCCCTGTCGACTACGACGAAGTTTTTGGAACCCTATGCAATCCTTTTCGAAGGATGCGCTGAGCTATGCTCAGATTCTGCGTCCGACGCGACCCCCAACCGACCACATCTCGCAGTTAGACCGACCAGCAGTCTCCTGTCAGATGCGCCTTGCCAGTCAATGCGTCTGATGACAGCCAACGCGACAGACGCTTAACGGCGGATGCGATTGTGGGTGGATCGCCGTCGCGATATCTGCGGAAGCTGCCAGCTCGGCAGCCGACTCAGAGGTCGCGAGATCCACCATCGTCGGGCTCGTCGCTGAAGTTGAAGAGCCGATGTCGCTGCATCGTGGCGGCATCACCAGGTCTCGACAATGAATGCGACGGGCGGGGCTCGTGTCGTCGCGGGAGAGCCGTAGCGCCGTCGATGCTGCCTGGCCTTCTTCGTCGAAGTTGGGGGGAAGCGGAGGTGCTACGTCCTCGCCCGCTGCCTCAGATATGTGCTGCCGGTGATGCTACCTGTCTTCGAGGGCCACGTAGCGGAGGTGGTGCACCTTCTGGGGCGTCGGCAGTGCGTGACATGCCTGTTCCTGATGCGTCCAAAATCTCGTGCGTTTCCGAGCGCTCGGTGAAGGCGGATTCATCAGCGCGGGCACGCTGCGCTATGTCGGCAATGACGCCAATGTTTGGAACCCATGTCCCTTTCGAGTGGACGTGCAGTGCATTGCTCGTGCACTTGCGTCGTCAGACGCAGCACCCAACTGACCCGGTACGATCACGCCTGGAGACCAGAGCCTCCAGGAGGTGGCGCGCGGCTCGCCGCGTGCCGCCGCTGAGAAACTTGCTTCGCAGTTTCCCCCTACATGACAGGCAATATTGGAATGGCGTTGACTGTGAGTAGATCGCCACTGCCGCCGTTGCTGAGGCTGCCGGTTAGGCGGCCAACACCCAACAGCGGCGAGATCTATGTTGTTGGGCCCGTCGTGAAAGTTGAAGTGTTCCTTGGAGTGCCTTCGGTGCCTCGCATCGACATTACCCTGGGCATGGATATGGAAGCGGCGGGTGGGTGTGCGTCTCAATCGAGTCGGTCTGCATCGTCGAGGATGCTACTTGCTCTTTCCACTTGGAAAGGACAGCTCGCGGAGACGATGTACGCTGCCCGATATGTACGGCTAATTTTTAGAACCTCGATGCCAAGTCCTTGTCACATGAATAAGTATTGTATGCACTATGTACTGTACACATATGTTTTAATCCCGTTTCACCTGCGCAGACATTCTATGTGCTTAGACCATCGAAATGTATGAGGATTTGTGCTACTCAGAATTTCGAAGCAAAATTGAATGACGCGGCTTGGATAGCACGTGATCGCGTTTTGCCCCTATCTTCGGTCTTCATGCGGAAGTCGGAAACAATAGCACTTCGCATTGACCAGCACCGTCGTCCTCGTGTTTCCAACTTCCCTCTCCTCCCACCGCTACGAACGATGCCACCGCCTGGATTGTCGAGCCAGACGACTCTCAAGCGCATTCACCGCGAGATTGCGGACTTGAAGAAGGAGGATTTGAATGGCATCAAGCTGGCACCGGACGAGACGAACGTCTACCTGTGGAGGGCCACGATTCCTGGACCGGAGGGGAGCTTGTACGAGGGAGGATTCTTCGATGTGGAGATTCACTTGCCAGCAGATTACCCGTGCGTTGCCCATCTTTGCACGATCGGACGGCTGCTCAGTCATACCGTCCGGACAGGTTCTCGGCACCTAAAGTAGCTTTCAAGACGAGGTGCGTAGGTATTCATGGCCATTATGTCCCTTTGCTTATCCTCTCTTCCGCAGAATATACCATATGAACGTCAGTATCTCCCGAAATCGGAACTTCAACGCACATGCTGACGCGCCACAGATCTCCGACGCGGGCCACATTTGCTTGGACATCCTCAAAAACAAATGGTCGGACACTATCCCACATGTCTGGTATCTTGCTCACCTCCCCCTCAGGTCTCCCGCACTATCCCTCTTCAAGGTCATCCTATCCTTGTCGTCACTCTTGACGGACCCAAATCCAGGTATGCTTCCGCCTCCCTCAACATGCTTGTTCCTCACACAACCTTCCAGATGACCCTCTCGGTGCGCTCCCTCTTTCAAAAACGCTTGAACGATCATTGATCCCCTTCCAGTGGCTCTGATAGCACAACAGTATAAGCTTCGCCGCAAGGAGCACGACGAGACTGCGCGCGCCTGGACCCGACTATACGCCATGGGCAGCCGCGACAAGGGCAAGGGAAAGATGATTGCACCTCCTGCACCCCTCCCGCGCGCACGACCACCCCGCCCTCGCGTCGCTCGACCTCCTGCTTCAAGCGACGTGATCGTGGTGGACGACTCAGACGAGGAGCGCTCAACGTCGGGGCGGACGCGCAAGCGCAAGCGGGGTGCAGTGGCGGATGGGGAGGTGATCGACCTGGTGGACGAGGATGAGGACGAGCCGGCGCGCAAGAGGCCTGTGCGTACGGGCAGTAATGCGGGGCTCCCGGATGGAGGAGACGGTTGCGGACGAGACTCATCGCCCATTCTCATTGAGTAGGTCCACTCATCCCTTGCATAGCTGTATTTCTAGGCACTGTATAATTCAGAGGAGGCTTCACGGTCGAGTTCTATTTTGTGTGAGCGTAGGTAATACATCGGTAAATGATGGTCAGGACTAAGTAGTACATCAGGCTATTCGACCCTCGATCAGTTTTCGATAGAGAAGTAAATGCGCGCTTCGTATGGCCTCAGAACGAATTTGTCCAACGACTGGTTACCGTCCGCGTAGTTGCCCAGCCCGTACTCGAAGTGCGACTCGACATCACTCGGTAACGACGTCTGCACGTCCTTGTCGCGGAAATTGAGGTACACGAGCGCCGTCAAATTGCCCAAGGACCGCTGGTACGCAAACACGTCCTCGCTGTCAGCGAACAGCAGCTTGAAATCGCCGTAGATCTTTGCGCAACCAACATTGGTCAGCAAAATCCATCACCGTCTTTGGAGGAAGATCACGATCCTCACCAGAACCGGCTTCTCCTTCCGCAACTCGAGCAGCTTCTTCCAGAATGAGCGCACGCTGACGGGGTCCGAGATCTGCTTCTCGGCGTTCCAGCTGGGGTAGTCGTCGTTGACCCTCATCCACGGCTTGCCGGTGGTGAAACCGCCGTGAGGTGAGGAGTTCCACTAATCATAGTCGAAAGTCAATGCAGGCCGTATGAAGCGAGCATGGCATATACGCACCTGTACCGGCGTCCGCGCATGGTCGCGCGCCTTCTTCTGCAGCCCGTCCATGACATCGGACATGTCGACGTCCTCGCGGCCTTGCTCGCGGCGCCGATTGTCGAGCACCCTATGCATGACCATCAGCGAGCCATTCATCGGTACCCTTCGCGCCTCGAGGACCAGCGTACCGATTATAGAAATTCTGCGTCGCGACGTCCTTATACTCCTCTAATCCCCAGCTGCGCGGGAAGTTGTGCAGCCCGAGCTCCTCGCCTTGGTACACGTACAGCGTCCCCGACTGCGTCGCTTGCATCACCGCGAGCATCTTCGCGGACAGGGTGCGCTTCTCGTCGGTCGTGTCGTTCCCGAAGCGGCTCACCGAGCGCGCCTGGTCGTGGTTCTCGATGTACACCCTGAAAAGCGGGCGGTCAGGCTGTCAATTTCGACGGCCTAGGGGTAGGACCACTGAGGAGACCACGCACGCATTCCAAAATCCCTCATCCCGCTTGTACGTCTGCCACTTGTTGATTATAGTTTTGAGTTCGGTGAGCTTCCACGGGCGCGGCATGAGGGAGGATCGGTCTGGCCCTTTAGGCGAGTCGACGTCGACCAGCTCGAATTGGAAGATCATCTGCAGCTCCTTGTTGGCAGGCAAGACATATTTGCCCAGCGCGCTCTCGTCATAGGAGAACGGCGCCTCGCCGACGGTGATGAGGTCGTGCTCTAGCGATAGTGATGAACACGTCGTCCTCGAAATAAACTTGAGAGCGACTGACTCGACAGGACCTCGCGGTGCATTTGCTGGATATACTCGTGCACTCTTGGTCTGAAAAATTTAGTAAAGAGTCTGTAGCGCTTTAGAGGATCTACATACCCATTGGCATAGAACTCGGCCGCAGGCTGGTACTTCTCGCCTGGCTCCGTGATCGGAGCGTCCGGTAGACCTGGGACCTTCGATACGAGGTTGATCACGTCCATCTGGGTCGACCGATGATCGCACAAGCCCATATTGACCCAACCGCCACCACACTCACCCTAAACCCATCGCACCCGCGGTCGATCCAGAATCGCATCACGTCCCACACCGCCTCGCGCACCTCTGTATTGTCCCAGTTGAGGTCGGGCTGCTTCGTGACGTAGAGATGCAGGTAATATTCGTTGGACTTCTCGTCGTACTCCCATGCCGAGCCTTGGAAGACGGAGCGCCAGTTGTTCGGCGGCTGGCGCGAGCCGTCTTCGCCGACCTTGGGCGGACGCCAGATGTACCAGTCGCGCTTGGGGTTGTCTTTACCGGAGATGGACTGCTGGAACCATTCATGCTGCAGGGGGTGGCGTAGTAAGCGAGACGGCGCAATTAGGCCACGAATGGGCGAACAGGCCGCGAACATGCGTACCTCGTCCGAAGTATGATTCACGACTAGGTCCATCCTGTGGCCTCGTTGGTTCAGCAAGGCTTCTGACATTACGAAAAGTCGGAAATCTGTACTGACATGAGCTTCATGCCGCGATCGTGCACGCCTTTTAGCAGGCTGTCCCAGTCTTCTAGCGTCCCATAGCGCGGGTCGATGCTCCTGTAGTCCGAGCTGTATATCGAGTACGTTGTCAGCGATGCGTCTTCATATCAAGCCTAATACAAGCGAGACTCACATATCATACCCGTAATCCGCAAGCGGCGACTTGTAGATTGGTGACAGCCACAGCACGTCCACGCCCAGATCCTTTAGGTAGTCGAGCTTGCTCGCGATCCCGTTCAGATCGCCGATACCATCGCCGTTCGAGTCGAAAAACGAGATGGGGTAGATCTGGTAGACGACGGCCTCCTTCCACCACTTTCGTTCGGGCTCGGACATCGTCGCGCTGTCAAGGTGAGGTTGGCACGACAGGCTAGCAGGGCGAAGGGTGAATCAGGGTCGTCGTGATAGCAAGGAGAAAGCACGATCCAAATCAGGCCTCGGGTTCGACGCGAGGAGGATGAAGTCATGTCATCTGACAGGGTGTCGAAGTTGAGTTCCGGGTACCCTAGACATGCGATGGGGACCGCTTCGTTGCACTTGGTGTCTTCCTTTGAGGAAGATGGACCACGAGACTGTGCACAGAAAAGTCAGGCCATCTATACATGCGAGAGCATCTGGTCCTGGGCCATTGGATGTGACCTTGCTGAGGCAGGCTTTGCGGTATGCGCGCGATTAACGAAGGACCCACGTACCTCGCGTCGCATGAGAGTATAGTATTGAGGCTATGGTAGGCCAGAACACATCGCTGATCCTTCCAGAGAAGATGTTGGAAGCCAATTGTCCCCTGCAGGGACCACTTCGCAGCGAGTCGGCACCGTATGCGAGGCCTTCTATCATGTCAATCTATGAAAGTTGAGCGAGGACGCTGCGCGTACCAAGCTAGAATGACGAGGAGCACAGCGCCTTGACCAGGCACCCGATGGTGGCGTCGACTTGCAATTCCTCTCGAGTCCGGGGTGCAGCTGCAAAGATTACAGCAACAGACGCGGGTACTGGCTGTCACAGATATTATCCTTCAAAAAGCTAGATTTCAGAGAGGTATACAGTGAGACCTCGCGACCGAGTCAAGCAACCTCTATTCCGACGAGCAATGGCGTGGTGACGGAGGAGAACAAGATGCGAACAAGTTGACGGGGGATATCAACGCGCCACGTGCTTATCACGCATCGGTCCAAGCGGTCAAGTCAAAAGCGCACTTGGCAAATTTTCTATTTTGGCACTTTCGCCCACCATGTCTGCCCTCCTCTCCCCCGCCGACGCGCTTGAGCACCTCAAGACGTACTCCCGCAACGATGGCCTGGCCGTCACCGACCTCATGGACTCGACGCGCCACGGAGGGCTTACCTACAACGACTTCCTCCTCCTTCCCGGGAAGATCGACTTCCCCGCGTCCGACGTCCTGACGGAGAGCCGCATCACGCGCAACGTCGTCCTCAAAACCCCTTTCATCAGTAGCCCGATGGACACCGTGACGGAGGGGGAGATGGCGATCGCGATGGCGGTGAGTCAGCTCTGCGCTGCGTAAGCCCGATCATCGCGTGCTGAGCGCGTTCCCCCTCGCGCAGCTGCTCGGTGGGCTCGGTGTTATCCACCACAATCAATCGCCGGAGTCGCAGGCCGCCATGGTGCGCGCGGTGAAGCGCCACGAGAACGGCTTCATCTCGGAGCCCGTCGTCCTTTCCCCGACGCAGACGGTCGCGGATGTGCTCGACATCAAAAGCCGCCTTGGTTTCTGCGGCATCCCCATCACTGGTGAGCCTCGTGTCCTTCTACGGCTACAAGATGAACAACACAACCTTCGTTCTACCGAGCCAACGCGTGTAAACCATGCGTGACGTGCGGAAACGTTTCTTCATTTTACTGCTGATACTCGGCTACCTTTCTACAACATTTGCTTACTTCCTCACAGATACTGGCGCCGTTGGTGGCAAGCTTGTCGGCATCGTTACGTCTCGCGATGTCCAGTTCCGCGAGGAGAACACGCCCCTCTCGCAGGTCATGACCACTGAGCTCGTCACTGCCCCGCAGGGTGTGACCCTAACCGAGGCCAACACCATCCTCCGCGACTCGAAGAAGGGCAAGCTCCCCATCGTCAACAACAAGGGGGAGCTTGTCTCCCTTCTCTCGCGTTCTGACTTGCTCAAGAACCAGTCGTACCCCTTGGCGTCGAAGAACCCGGAGAGCAAGCAGCTCTATGCTGCTGCTGCTGTCGGCACGCGCCCCTCCGACCGCGACCGTCTGGCTCACCTCGTCGAAGCGGGCCTCGACATCGTCGTCCTCGACTCATCGCAGGGCAACTCGGTGTTCCAGATCGACATGATCAAGTACATCAAGTCGACCTACCCCAAGCTCGAGGTCATCGCCGGCAATGTCGTTACCCGCGAGCAGGCCGCGTCGCTCATCGCTGCCGGCGCTGACGCTCTCCGTGTCGGCATGGGCTCTGGTTCCATCTGCATCACGCAGGAGGTCATGGCCGTTGGCCGACCCCAGGCTACTGCAGTGTACGCCGTTGCCGAGTTCTCCAACAAGTTCGGCGTCCCCGTCATTGCCGACGGTGGTGTCAGCAACGTTGGCCACATTGTCAAGGCCCTCGCCCTCGGCGCCGGCGCTGTCATGATGGGTGGTCTCCTTGCCGGCACGGAGGAAGCGCCGGGCGAGTACTTCTACCACGATGGCAAGCGTGTCAAGGCCTACCGTGGCATGGGCAGCTTGGAGGCGATGGAGCAGAACAAGCCGGCCGGCAACAACGCAAAGGTCAACAACGTTCGCGAGTCCGCGTCGAGCAAGTACCCAGCGCCCAAGAACAACCCCACCCTCGAGAACGCGGCGACGTCGCGCTACTTCTCCGAGAGCAGCGTGGTCAAGGTCGCGCAGGGTGTCAGCGGTGATGTGCAGGACAAGGGCAGCGTGAAGGCGTTCCTGCCCTACCTGTACGTCGGTGTGCAGCACTCCTTCCAGGATGTCGGCGTGAAGAGCGTGACGGAGCTTCGTGAAGGTGTCGCGGCGGGCAAGGTTCGCTTCGAGCTGCGTACCGCTAGCGCGCAGCTCGAGGGTGGTGTGCACGGTCTCAACTCGTATGTCTTTCGTTTCTGGCTTTCGGATCTCTCACTGATCGCCCTTGCAGGTACACCAAGAGGCTCTACAGTGCGGCGGCTTAGATGTGTTTGGGTTCTAGGAGCATTTAGTGTAGTTGTGTTGTATCTTGCATATCACTGTAGCATTATTCTTTCCGGGCATCGGGAGTCTGTAGCAATATTAAAGCATTTTCTGGGGATACTGAGGCCATGCCGGTGTGTTTGCTGGTCTATTGTCCCCCCAGAATGGCAACCGATTCCGAAATCAGACTTCGACATGAATGGTGACGCGCGGTCACATGATTTCGCATTTCTGTTGACATCGAAGTGCGCACCTTGCAGCGTACCTTCACCATCGCGCCCTCCGGCCTCGGGCGCCTGACGAACATCATGTCTAGCTTCCTTGAACTCTACGAATCCGTCGATGTTATCGGCAACGGGTCCTTTGGCATCATCCGAAAAGTCAGGAGAAAAACGGATGGATTGGTGCGTGGCTGCCACAGTGGCGACCGTTCCGCACGCTCATGAGACGATCAGGTCTTCGCGCGGAAGGAGCTCAACTTTGAGCGGATGAGCGAGCGCGACCGCAAGCAAATAGTCGCCGAAGTGTGCGTCTCTGTCGTCCTGCATACGCGCGCCTCGTGTCCCGTCTAAAATTGACGCCGTCTGTTGCAGGAACATCCTCAAGGACCTCCACCACGACCACATCGTACGATATCACGACCGCTACGTCGACCGCGATGCCGGGATTCTGTACATAGTCATGGAGTACTGCGGTGGTGGCGATCTCTCGACTATCATCAAGCAGGCGACGAAGCATAACCGACCCATACCCGAAGACACCATTTGGAACTATTTTCTGCAGATTCTCCTCGCTTTGCAACACTGCCACCATCCTCACGGGCACGATCGCTCGGGGAGCAATGGCCTGGAGGGGGATGGAAAGGAGCGCCGAGCCCAGATATTGCATAGGGATCTGAAGCCCGACAACGGTGCGTCGCGGAGCTTCTCGCTCATACGCCGGGTACTGACAGAACCTAGTCTTCCTTGACGAAAATAACACGGTCAAGTTGGGAGACTTCGGCCTTTCCAAGGCACTCGCGCAGGCGAGCTTTGCGAACACCTACGTTGGCGTGCGTAACCACGCGTTTCACGCTCCCCATCGATGCTAACGTCCCCGAAGACCCCATATTACATGTCGCCCGAGCTCATGCAGGGCAAGGCGTACGATTCGAAGTCCGACATCTGGTCGTTAGGCTGCCTCATATACGAACTTTGCGCGCTAAAGCCCCCATTCCACGAAGCCAAGACCCATAACGAATTGAACATACTCATCAGGTGCGTTTTTCACGCCCAAAGTGTGGTGCTAATGCTGACTTAGGCAGGAACGGACGCATACCACCATTACCTCGCGGATACTCACAATCACTCTCTGGTGTCATCAAGGCGATGCTAAACTTGAACGTACGTTCTGGTAGTCCCATCCTTACATATTTTTTTAACATGTCTTTAGCCCGCCATGCGCCCATCGGCAGCCCAATTACTACAGCACGAGCGCTTAGAGCTCGCGTTCAAGACCGCAGAGACCGACAAGATGTCGGTGATTTCGTCCAATCGTGGTACATATACTAACAATAGCATACAGGCTGTCTGCCGTCAAAAAC
Source organism: Pleurotus ostreatus/Saccharomyces cerevisiae fusant (assembly GCA_024196135.1). NCBI lineage: Eukaryota > Fungi > Pleurotus ostreatus/Saccharomyces cerevisiae fusant. The sequence goes on along the minus strand of JAMQCK010000102.1, from coordinate 50,562 downwards.
CACAAGGCCAACATCATTGCACGGGAACGCGAAGTCGCTGCACGAGAGGCTGCAGCAGCAGAGCGCGAAGCCCAGATCCAGGTCGTCCTGTCTGAGAAGGATGCCGCGATAGCGCATCTTCAACAACTACTGGCCAGCATCCAGCAAGAGCAGGCACAAAGGTGCTATACTCAGCAGGACGTCGAGCTCGCAATGAAGGAGGCGGTCACCAAGCGCGAGGAAGAGCTTCGCGTTCTGGTCACCAAGCACGAACAGGAGGTCGCGGCGGCGATGACGCGGCGAGAGGAGGAGATCATGGAGGCCGTGCGCACGCGGGAGGCTGAGCTCTTTGAGGCCATGCAGGCGCGGGAGTCGCAGATGCAGCAGGAGTACGAGGAGCGCGTGAAGGAGATCGAGGAGCGGGTGCAGTGGATCAACACACGTCAGGAGGAGCTGCTGGAGGAGGAGGAGCGCCTAGACGACACGCGCACCGAGCTCGAGCGCAAGATGAAGGAGTGGGAGGAGGCGAGCAAGACGGCGAAAGGTAGGCGGTTCAGCCTTGCGCACGACACCGTACCCTTACCTCGCCTAGGCCGTAAAGAGAAGACGCCGCTGGAGGAGGTGAAGAACTTGCTGGAGCCCCTGGCACGCATGACGACCCAGGAAAATGACGGCAAGCGAGCACGGCGGGCGGCGGAGGCGCCGACGCCCCGTCCACGACCATTCCCGGCAAGTCCCTTCCCGGAGTTGGCCACGCCCATCGCCCGCGTAACGATGCCGAAGGTCAACATGCCGCCGCAGTCTGCGATGAAGGGTGTGGTGCTTACGGCAACCGGCGAGACGCTTGCCACACCCAAGCCGAATGAGCTCGTCGACCTCTTCTGCAAGTCGCCGAAGGTCGGGCTCAACTTCGCCAAGATCTTCGACTTCGATGAGGGCGAGACGGACGATGATGACGATGATGAGGAGGACTCTCCGCGACTTAGTAGCGGCAGTGCGCGGTCAGCAGAGCATCGGAACTCTCCACCTAGTCCAACCTCAGGGAAGGAGAGAGCACGAACCACTCGCAAGCAGAGCGAGGAACGTCCGCGTACCTCATCATCAGCCTCTGCTGCACGACCCACATCATCTGCTCAGCGGTCTCATGGCGTCGCTTCTGCGCCCCCAACTCGTCTTCGACGACCATCAATCCGGGGAAGCTCGCGGCGGCCTACGATACCAGGTCGCAGCGAGAAGACCGAGACGCTGGCCCCATCGACCTCCGACCCTGTGGCCCTCTCCGCCTCCGGTGAGCGTGCGACCGCGACGACGGCCTCCGCTGCAAGGAAGGCAAAGGCGCCGCCTGTAATATCGCGCGCATCGACTGCGCCTCCACCAACGCCGCGGTACGACATGAAGGATGAGGAAAACCTGCCGAGCCCTTTCCTCAAGCGCGTTGACCGCACCGGTACAGGCGCATCGGGCAAGGGATTGTCAAAGCGCCCGAGCGGGGGCAACATGCTGCGCGCGGTCGCGGCGGCCAACAGCGCGCGACGTGGGTCGCTGCCGACCGCTGGCCACGGTCTCGCTCCCGCAAGCGCGAGTGCGCCTGCAGTAGCTACCGCCGATGGACGATAGCCTGCTGCTGTGATCTACCTGGCGGACATTGGCAGCCGTTGACGGCGCCCTGTGTATTCGTGTATGTGACACCTTCCCCCTCCACCATCATCTCATTATATATTGTCGGGACACCGGGATGTCTGTCTTTCTGATTGTGTATGGATCCGACCTCATGAGCGTGTATGTTTCTATAATGCCAGGACTGATTGCAATGCCTATTATGCCTTTTTAGCGTATAGCCTGGGACTGCAGGGTGTGCTTGAGGTGCTTGGTCGTCTGCTGGAGGAGCTTGAGCGAAGCTCTGCGGCCGTGCGATGCCATCGTGGTGATGGAGTCGGATGAACACTTTCAACAACCTCCCAAGCCAGACCGGCTCCCGTTGCCATGCATACACCCACATCATTTATGATGACCTACAAGAGGAATATATTCTTCTCGTCATCTACCATCTCTTCCTCCTTCCACCTCCTTCACGCGTTCCTCAGCCTCACATCGTTGACGATTTTGTGGCCGAAGTTCAATCGTGTGAAGTCAGCACAGGCACCGAGGCTTAAAACCGGTGATTGCCGGGAGTACAGCCACATCGCGTGGTAGACGCCCGCTCCGCAATCCTGACGTTTTCTCCCTTGTCTTCCACCTTTATCCTTTCTTCTCCGCGAAATCTCACTTTTTGGATACTTGATACGCATCTATCTGCTTCCACTCTCGACCCCCTGAAGAGGGACGATACTTTCGACTCGAGGTGCTAGACGGCCCATACAATGATCCATCTACCGAGGCAGACGTCGGCGGGGGACGATGCTACGGCGACGGGCACGGATGCGGCGGGGACGTCGGATGCGACGGGTACGGATACTGGAGAGGGCTCGCGGACTACGGGCGCTGCAGACGGGACCACGGTGAGTGCTGGAGGTCCTTCCCCCTCCTGCCGCAATGCTTATAGGCGCTGGGCAGGATGGCACCTCTGATAACAACGATGCGACGTCGGCAAACGATAATACGGATACGAATACGTCGCAGCAGAACGATCAGCAGGATACCACCGCTCAGGATGATACGACGACGGCGACGGAGGATCCGACGACCACTACAGAGTGCGTTTCGGCTCATGGCATGCATGCAAGCGTCCATGCAATATACTCATCCTCGGTTTAGCTCCCCTACGTCCACTCCAACGCCGACAGAGACATCGACGGACACCAATACCGAGACCACGGAGACGCAGACCGAAACCGAGACCACAACCACCGCGACAGAGACCGAAACGTCGACGGACTCGGAGTCTACCTCGTCAACTACCGATCGGACTACCTCGTCGGATTCGGAGACTACGGAAACGCAGACACAAACCCGGACTACTTCCTCGGATACGTCGACCTCTGAGGGCACAAGTACGCGGACCGAAACGACGAGTAGCCAACAGACCACAACCGCCACCTCCGATGTCACGACCACTGCCGAATCCATCACGTCCTACTCAACCGTAGTGACCTCGATCGACGGAAAGCTCACGACCGTACGTCTCCCCATCTTCCCTCGTCCTTTCCTCCAAGTACTGAGAACCTTCCAGTATACCACGCCCATCAGCACTACCCTTTCCTCCGCCACACCACTATCCTCCGGTCAGCGCACCGGCATCATCGCAGGCGCTACCGCCGGCGGTATCGTCCTCATCCTCATCATCCTTGGCGCTATCTTCGTCTACCGCCACCGCAAGCGCCGCATGGCGGGCTTCTTCGAGAACCTCATGCGTCGACGCCGCGAGGGCAAGGGCGCAGGTGGCGTAGGGCTTCTAGACGATGAGTTCGACGACGACGATAGGGTGGTGATGGGGCAGTATCGGGACCATCCGCAGAGCCATCCGTACATCCCGCCGGCGACGTACGTTCCGGGGGCGCCACAGCCTGGTGCGACCCGAGGGATGCCTCCCGCAGGTCCTACGACGGCAGCGGCGGTAGGAGGAGCGGCAGCGACAGGAGGTGCTGTAGCGGCAGCTGGCAGCAGCGCGTCGAGGCCAGGCTCGCCACGAGCAAGCGTCAGCGGTCCAAGATATAACATGGCTGCTGCCGCGGGCTCAACACCTTCCGTCCTCCCCACGCGCGTCGCGTCTGACTCTGGCTCTATCTTCCACGAAGAGGGTGTGTGGCCGCCTCCAGGCGCGAACGGCACACGCTTTGTCGACCCATTGGCAACAGGTGGTGCGCTAGGCAACATCGTCGACGACGTTATGGGCCCAAGGGAAGGCGACAGGCCACGGGGCGGAGGCATCGACTCCCCCGAATCCCCGCGCAGTCCATCGTCGTCTTCCGTCGGCGGCAGCCCGCCCAATGACGGCACCAGCAGCATCTACAGCACTGCCGACAGCCCGCGTCGACAGGCCAGCGATGCCAACAGTGCGCGCGGCCTGCCCAAGAAATCGCCCACGCCCTCTATGTATCTGGACCCCTTCCGCGACTCGCCCGGCTCAGCCAGCGTGTTCTACCCGATGCCACCAGTCCCGCCGCTGAACTCGTCGAAGATGTCGGTGGCGAGCACAGGCAGCGGGCAGAGCGCGATGGCGACGACGTCCTATCTGCCGAAGGACGCATACTCGAGTGACAGGTCCTCGTCGCCGACCGCTTCGCTGCCGCCTGGCGCGAAGGCGCCTGTGAAGCCAAGTCCGTTGGGGATGGATGGGCGCTGACCTCCTTTCGACGTGCACTCTGGTTGATCCGCTCCGTCTCTTCCTTCGAGGACCTCGTACCATAATTGACATTCCCACCATATACGCTGACTGCCTCATCTCTCATGTATATACTTACCCTGGACAAGGATAGGTAGGAGGGACATGTTGGATGTAGAAAGGACCTCTGGATGTAGGATTTACATTCTGGACTTCATAGTTTCGACCAAGTCGTCGGGCGTCCTCTCATTCTTTGCGGACATGGATTTTCTTATGCTTTTACTTACTTTGTACTATACGCATATCTGCCTGCAGTCATAGCGCTTTCCTTGTAATGCACATCGCTAGAATTTAATGCGAAAATCGTATTGTGGCCACATTCGACGGTTGAGGTTGGGCGTGACTATGTCACGCATTATGTACTTCCAATGTTGAGAACAATGGCCTTGTCCCGGTCCTCCATTGGACCGTCCATCTGGCGCTCGTTTTCTTCTCCTTCCTGCCATGGAATACTTTGCAAAGCCGCAGGCATCTTCAGCGGTCAAGATTGTGAAGCCTGAGGGCGGGGATGTGCAGCTGCCGCCGTTTACGAAGCCACCGAAGAAGGGTGCGTCGAACGCGATATACGGCGATGGCGACAGCTCACGCGCGCAGATCTCTCGCAACGCCATTGCAAGAACGTTCACATTTACGGCCAGTGCAAGTTTGAGGGCCAGGGCTGCCCGTACTACCACCCGCCCGTAAGCCATCAGCGTGTTCCCCTCCCGCCGCACTGACACCCGCGCAGACGGAGTCCGATGCGTGCGTCTGCGAGCTTTGTCGGTCCTGAACCCTCGCCCTGACCCCCCGCTCCCTCCCCAGGCCGCGCGCAGAGTCCCCGATCGGCTCGTCGCTGTCCGCGCAGGCCATCAACGCGCCCGTCTTCGTCCCCAAGTCGTCCCCCGCCGTGACGGTGTCCCCAACGCTGTCAAACGCAGAGGCTGCCCAGCCGCAGCCCACCCAGTATGCGCCCCCCGCATCGTACGCGATCTTCAGTACCACACGTCCCATCAGCGCTGATGTCTCGCCTCTCGCAGCCCCTACGCTCATTCGCAACATGATTACCCCGCCCACGAACCGTATGACAGCGACGCGTACAACCAAGGCCTCGAGTCCCTCGAGTCGCGCATGGCCGATGTGTGTGGCACAGTTCACGGATTAGCACAAAACCTAATATCCAGCAGCTGGACCTCGAAGGTGACTATTCTGGCTACGGGACAGAATACGACGGCGCTATGGACGCCTCCTTCTACTCTACAGCACCTGTTTTCGTTCGTCAGCCCGTACGTCTGTCTTTCTATCCCAGTCTAGATCTTCGCTGTTGCTAACCATCAAGCAGCTAAATTACCATCTGTACACGCCCGTGGCATCAACGCGCCCTCCCAAGGGACCTCCAAACCACTTCATACCCCCATCTCCAGAGCTGCGCGAGCGCCTCACGCAACAGAGCGAGGTCGTGCGCGGGATCGCGCCCGCTGGGCTGAATGTACCCGAGGAGATGTCGGGTTACCATACCCTCGTCCCATTAGACAGTCCAAGCACGCCAAACGAGCGGCGGCGCTTTGGCAATTGGTTCTCGAGCGTCTACCGCGCAATCAACTCAGTTGACGGCCTGCCGTATGCTCTGCGACGGGTTGAGAGTGAGCTCCTTGTTCTTGTTTAGCCAGACAATATGCTTACTAGATGTACAGACTTCCGTCTAATCAACCAGACGGCCTTCCAACCTATTGACGTTTGGTCCAATATCCACCACCCGGGCATAGTACACGTTCACGAGGCATTCACTACTCGCGCGTTTAACGATAATTGTAAGTACGATGACACAATCATCGTTGACATGTCACACACGCATTTGAACACTTCACCTGAATGCTCACACATTCTTCCAGCTCTCGTCGTCGCCTACACCTACCACCCGAACGCGCAGACGCTGTACGACATGCACTTTAAGAACCGGAATCAGCAACAGCAGCAGTATGGTTCGACCTCACGCTTCCAGCCCGCGCAGGTCCAGACGCTGATTCCGGAGCGCACGATCTGGTCGTACATCGTGCAGATTGCGTCTGCAGTGAAGAAGGTGCACGACCTCGGGCAGGCGGTGCGCATGATCGACATCAGCAAGATCCTGGTCACGTCGCAGAATCGGTGCGTACGGACCCTCGGCACCCATTGCTCGCCTCTATAACATATCACTCGACCCCATGTCTCTATTTTGTTGTGTGCTGACGCCTGCCCTAGCGTCCGCATTGGCTCATGTGGCATCATCGACATCCTCATGCACGAGACGCCGCAAGATATGACGATCCTGCAGCAGGAGGATCTGCACATGTTCGGCAGACTCGTCTTCGCGCTCTGCACGCTCAACCCGTCCGGCGCGAGCAGCGGGAACTTCTCGAAGAGCCTGGAGCTCATGGGTCGCAACTACAGCGCGGACATGAAGAACGTCGCGTTGTACTTGATCAGCAAGAGCGGGCCGCATCGGGTGAGCGTGCGTCGGCTTCTTTTGATCCCTCTCAATTGCTCCCACTATGTTGATCTCCCACCACAAGCCACTACATTTTGACGTTCTTGGGCTCCTCATGCTGATCACGCACTCTCGCAGACAATCGGCCAGCTCTTCGACATCATCAATAGCAAGGTGGTCGCGGAGATGGACGACGCGCTTATCGCGACTGACACGCTCGAGCACGAGCTACGCGGCGAGCTGGAGAACGCGCGCCTGGTGCGCCTCATGACGATGTTTGGCTTCATCACTGAGCGGCCTGAGTGCGTCATTCTCTCCTGCGTGGTCACCCACTGCTGATAAATCCCCTATTCTTTTCCTCTCCCTCACCATTTTCGCCTCCCCTCCAGGTTCGCGCGCGATCCGCGATGGTCAGAGACGGGCGACCGGTATATCATCAAGCTCTTCCGCGACTATGTCTTCCACCAGGTCGACGAGCACGGCAACCCCGTCATCAGCATGTCGCACGTGCTGACGTGCATGAACAAGGTGCGTTGTCGTCGCCTCAGCATCGACCTCACTATGCTCATCTCAACTTCCTAGCTGGATGCCGGAGCGGACGAGCGTGTGATGTTGGTCGCGCGGGACGAGCAGAGCTGTCTGGTGGTCACATACAAGGAGATCAAGCAGTGCATGGAGTCGGCCTTTGGGTGAGTGCCTGTCGTCACCACTTTATCTATCTGTTTTCTATTTCCTCGCTCTGCATGACTTTCCCTTGGCTCTTGTATTTTGAGCACCTATGCTGACGCTGATTCACAGGGAATTGATGTATGCGAACTCTTCCACAGGCACTTTCAGAAAATGAGTTGAATTCGTAAAAAGACATGAAAAATATATGAAAATGCTTTGCCTCCTGAACTTGTGGTCGGCGTTGTTGGTGTGCATCGCAACTGGATGATAAAGACCTCCGACATCGACAGTACCGATCGGGTAGGCCTAGGACTGGAAGCGGTTTGTAGTACTCATCCGATGCCTGCTGTCGAGGATATTATGGCAAAGAGACGCGGGAATTACGTGCAGATGCCCGCGGAGACTTCCAAACAGGCGTACTCGTCGCTCGTAAAGCGGACCAGCCTTTCCGTATAAAGGGCATTGAGGCACTTCCCAGCACCTGCCGACTCATCCATACCAAGTAACCCACCTTTCGTCGAACGAGACCTACTATGGAAACAAAACCGCCGCATCTGTCGGTCCTGCCAAGCGCGGACTACTACTTCGACGACGGCGATGTCGTCGTGCGAGTGAGTGATCCAAGCTGAACACCTCATGGGCGCTTATCTGGACGTTGCAGGTAGAAAGCACGTTGTTTCGCATCCACGCGTATCACCTTCGTCGTACCACTTCGTTCTTCGATGAGCGTCTCGAGCCTTGCAAAGGAATCCTAGGCGCAGGCGCGAGCGAGGACCTATCAACGATCGTGCTCGAAGATGTCAAGGTCGAGGGCTTTCGTGATCTTCTCTGGTTCTTCTATGAGTCGGCCTATAACCAGTAAGCGCGTCTCGTAAATGCGATGTGGTAGCTAGCTGATTTGCCACCTGCAGAAGGGACGCGCCCTGTCTTAAAGATAAATGGAAGCGCATCTTTTCTATGGCCTTGACATACCGGATGTTGCCTGTTTTGCGAGCTGCGACTTCTGCGCTGGATGGCTTGGGCGCATTTGACGAAGTCCGGAAGGTTGTGCTGTGCGCGACGCTTGGGGTTTCCTCGCGGACCACTTTTGGTGCCGCAGATGCTCTCAAGCTGATTATCCTTCGGACCAAACCTTTGTCTGACGCAGAGAGCCGGCTATTAGGTCTCGGCGCGACCGTTACCATTTCGCGTGCTCGCGAGCAAGCACTGATCAGTAGCTGCGCCGACTCGGCCCCATCCTGTCCTTCGTGTGGACGAGACGCTCTATGCTATCGTGGCGTGCACATCTGTCACCGGAGGGGCAAAGGCAGCGGCGAGTGCAAGCATCATCACCGCAGATGTCCGAATGCAGGATCCTTCATGACGGAAGCGAGTGTCCAAGCAATGCTGGATCTCGTTTCGCCCTATCCAGGTATGTGGCACATAACAAGCGTGCAGTTGACACTGCTGACACTTCCCCTCATAGGTTTTGCTGAAGGCCAAGCAAGCTCCGAGTCCCGTTTTGGCGTGAATGAGGGAGATACGTATTGCGACGTGCGTCCGACCCCTACTATTAAATCGACGTTGCCTCAGCTTCAAGAACTACAGGTCGGAGGTCGAATTTTCCTTCTACACCGCTATCACCTTCGAAGGGCGTCGAAAGTTTTCAAGGCTATGTTCTTACTCCCCGCCGAACAATCGTGCCCTGAAGGCGCAACGCAAGATCGGCCAATTCGACTGCAATTCACGGATGGCATCGCTTTCGCAAACCTTATGTGGTTCTTCTATCGGTACCCATATGTATGGTAAGTGGCAATCACACATAGAAACCATGCTTGCTTATTTTTCTGCCATAGGACGTCCGCGCTCGACGAAGACAATGCACATAACTGGGAATCCATTTTGGAACTCGCGGACCGATTCGACATGGATGACGTTATCCAGACGGCTTTGTACAATCTAGGCAAGATGAATGCACTGGAAGATGTTCGCAAGATATCTCTGAGCGACAGATACACCGTCGACCCTGAGTGGGCGTTCGATGCTTTCCGTCGCCTCTGTATTCGTCCGGACCCGTTGACGATGACAGAGGTTCAGAGTCTGCAGCCGTCGACAACTGCAAGGCTCTTCATCGCGCGGGAGGATTTGATGCTACGAACCGTCAAACGCACACGCGCCAGTCTGGTAAGTGTCTTGAATGCACGTCAACTTCATTCTATAATCATTGCTATCTTAGACTCCATCGTTAGAGGGAGACATAGAAGACGTTGCACGCAAGCACTATGCAAGGACACCTTGAAAGTTGAGACATGTGTGTATGTAGAGACGCGCTGCTACTACCGCATCACAGTTATTTCAGTTGCATTTGCTGGAGCTTCCGGTGAATAGCACTTGAATCGGGCTCTCAAGCAAGGGGTTTTGCCATTACATGTACCACGTAGGCACGTCCAGTATGTTTCCGCCAGGGCATGGGTCTTGTCCAGAACTACATAAATACGCATCATCTCTAGATTGCCTACAGCTCATCATGCTTGTCCGGCGTGGCCTGTATCGGCTCCTGCTGCCCCGGCGTCCCCTCAGGATCCTGCTCTGGCTCTGGCGGCGCCTCCGCGGTCTTGCTGGGCTCCGGCGGCGCGCTCGCCTTCGTCTTCTTCGGCTTTGGCGCCTTCCGCTTCCACAGCTTCTGCAGGTGCTGCTCGAGCACCTTGGCGCGCGCACGCATCTCCGCAGTCTCGATGACGGGGTCCTGGTTCGGCGGGACGGACTTTTGCTTCTCGACCCACTCCGCGAGCCACTTCTCGTGGTCCTTAAGCGTCTTCTCAAGGTCCGCAAGCTCCTCGCGGGTCCACTTGGAGGGCACGCCGGCTTCCTCCTCGGCTGTGAGGTTCTGCTTCGCCTCTGTGAGGAAGAGGCGCGTGGACCAGTTCCACATCTGGCTGTTGTTGAGCGCTTGAGGGAAGGCCTCAATCTCCTGGTAGCGGTGAATGATGGGTTTCTCGAGGACCCTAAGACAGAAATCAGCGGGGTGTGAAATTCGGTATAGAAATTAGCGTACTCAAGGATGCTCCGCTGATCCAAGAACTGCGAAGTCTCAGCAACGTCGCTGTACTCGTGCAGCCACTCGAAGGCCTTGTCGAGCTGCTCCTGCAGGGCTAGACGTTCCCGAGCCTGCGAGCACTTCATGAAGGGCGTCTCGTCGTTATCTTCGTCAAGCAGATCGCGGAGGCGGTAGAGGTAGGACTCGAACGAGTTGCGAGCTTCCTCGCGCCTGTTCTTAGCAGCCTCTTCCGTATCGATCATCCGCAACCTACGGACAGGTCAGCCTACGAACGGCCACAATCGCAAGAAGCTCGTGAACCTACCTTGATCGTGCCTTCTTCTTTTCGTCCACCGACATGGGCGCATGCACAGGGAACTTCGTCGTGATGTTCAAGGGGATCGTCTCTTGCAGTGTCGCGCCAGTCGCCGTCGCGCTCGGGGAGGCAGACGCATCCGTCGCAGTTTCGCCCTCGCCCTCGGTTGATGCTTCCTCCGAAGACGAGCCCGAACCTGCGCCAAAGAGGTTTTTCAATTTCCCTTCCGACGCCGCGTTCATCAACATGGGAGGTGGAGGACTGAGGTCGTGACGTACCTGTGAGGCTGTCGTCCTTGACCTCGCCGTAGGCGATGGCGTCCTTGACGGCGATGAAGCCGGAGTCAGACAGTGTCACGGTGGCCTTGACGACTGGGTCGACAGCGCCGCGCTCGGTGAGGTTCGCGATGGCGGACTGGACGCCGGAAAGCTCGGCTTCGAGCATGCGAGTAGCGAAGCCACTGCAAGGGTAGTTTGATTGGCGGTTCAATAGGATCGCTGAGAAGGAACTCACGGTGCGACCTGGTTCTTGTAGTCCAAGAAGATGTTGAAGTCCTCCTTCCGCTTGAACGTCATCGTCTTCTTCGAGCCCAGCTTCGAGCCAGCGGGATACACGACTGTCGTAATAGTCCTAGGCTTCGCGTTCGCCGCGGTGGCAGCCGCGAAGTATGTGGCCTGCACGTCGTGCACGTTGATATCCGAGATCTTGATGTTCTTCGTCTTGAACTGGCGACTGAGGCTCGCACCGTAGAGAGCTGCGCCCAAGACCGCGGACTCGTCGGCGTTAACGTTGTACGCAAGCTTGTCTCTGGAAATGATGTCAGCGTTGTGAGGAAGAAGGGGAACGTCCTTACGAACTCTCCGACAGCTGCCTTCACAGCAGCCTGGATCATAGGCGTCCGCATGCTTCCACCCGTCATGATCACGGAGGTAATGTCGTTCTATGACTTTTTCAGAATCGACGATATAATGGCGAAAGCAAGCGTGCGCACCAGAGTCAGGTCGGCGTTCTTTACAGCGTCGAGAATGGGCTGAGCGAACTTCCCCTTCAGGTCCGAACACTTCGCCTCGAAAGACGACCTGGTGACTTTCGTTTTGAAGTCCACGTCGCCAATGACGCTTTCAACAGACGAAAACGCTTCCGTGTTTGCGCTAAGAATCGCCTTCACCCTGCCAGCTTCCTTCCACAAGCGTGCCATACCGCGTGCATTGCCGCGGATGTCTTGCCTGTGCTTGGAGGTGAACGCTTCGACCAGCAGTTCCCGAAGCCTCCTATCCAGCTCGGTGCCTCCAACGGTTCTGTCGTAGCCAACACCGGTAACGGTGATTTGTGTGGCGTCGTTCACCGTCTCGAACCGCGCCACGGTCGCACGGATAGAGGACGCGCCTGCATCGAAGATGACGTGGTTCTCGGGCTTGGGGAAGGTGCGTGTCATAGCGTAGTTGACTGCGACTGCCGTGCCATCGTGGATGAGGGCAAGGGTGCGCAGGCCGGAGATCTCGATCGCGTCCACGACTGCGTCGCGCTCGAACTGGGTGTAGTATGGCGGGACGGTGACGATGACGTCCGTGACGGGCTCGCCCGCGACGCCCTCGGCCAGGTGCTTCACGTAGGCGAACTCCATCGCGATGAGCTCCTCGACCGACCATTCCGTGCCGTCGCTTCGTCGCAGGGCGGCCGTGTGTCTGTCCGTCTCGACCACGTCCGCGGACGAGATTTTCTTGTATAATTCGACCGCGTCAGACTTGTAGGGGGCACCCTGGAGGAGCTTGACCGAGGAGAAGGAGTCTTGGGGGAACCGGGAAGCCTTTACGAGCGTTAGGGAGTCCGAACCGCGCGGAAGTGCTTGCGCGACGCACCAAGTTGAACGCATCCGTCCCAAACAACCTGTCCGACTGCTTCCAACCTATCGAGGACTGTATCTTCCGCTTCGAGTCCTTGTTCAACAACACGTCAAAGGGTACTCCTGGCGCCATGAGGGACGCCTTCGTCCAGTCGGATCCATAGTCTATGGCGAGCACGGCCGCCCACGCCGTGAAGGGAGCCAGGGATAGAAGGAAGTGGAACAACAGTAATAACTGCATCGTGGCGAGCAGGAGAGACGGCCGGGGCCTCTAGGGCATTTAAAGATGATGAGCGCTTGAGCCAAGTTACAGACACGTCAATCCTCGCTAGACGGGGACTTCCCCATTTCGATCACGTGTAAATATCCAACTTCGCATGTTCGAATCTTCCACGTCAATCCTTTGCCAAGAGAATGTCTCAAAACAGGTGGACATGACTGTCCACTGAGCGAAGATCTGGGGAGTGCCGAAGCGACGAGATACATTGATTCAGTGAAAGTACAGACAGGGTTGTGTTCCCTGATTACAATCAATTCGAAGCTTCGGAAGTATATACAACGAAGCTATCCAAATTCGGCGCCAAATGGAAAACAGAGGCGGTCTGAAGATACGAACCACACCGACAGAACTTGTCAACGCCGCCTTGGGTGCAGTCGAGTCGCCTGGCTTAGATGAACCCCTCATACCGTGGCCTCAGTGTCGAGAGACATCTATTCAAGGAATCTAAAGGACGAAATCTCCGCCGAGGCCTCAGTAGGAGCCTCACAAGAGTGTGGCAAAAGAGGTTGAACTTGGCGTCGGCGAAAGCCGATTCAACTGACGTGGCAAATAAACCACGTGATTATGTCACGCGATTTTGACACGTTGAACTTCGAATGAATTCGAGGTTGAACTTGAATTTCCGGCGCATCCGCTGCAGCGCAGTCTGCATTGCTCCAGGATCTGCTCGTCTGTGACCTGCGCACCTGTCAGCAAGCATCAGGACGGCTCGGGGGATAGCTTTGCCACATCTGACCATGCGAATGACTAAACACATCAGATAAAACACAAAGGAAGATGAGAAAAGAAGTGTACGGGATACAGTGGTGGATCAGGCAACAAAAGCAGCAACGCAACCAGATCATCTGGAGGGACGACAGGGAAAGAAAGAGTCTGCGACGTCTATTCAATACACTACATGCAACATGTGAGGGTGAGTCGATCGATGATTCAATGTGGATCGGAAGCGGGATGGATAAGGATGCAATCAGTTGGGCACGGATGGAATAAGACACGACGAGCGGAGAGAAATGGTGGGATGAGGCCTTCCTTGAGATGGCTATAACAGTAAACTAGATTGCATGCAGACTCGGGGAGATAGTAGTAAGAGCGCAACAGGAGTAGAGGTAATTAAACAACAAAAAATACAACGCGCGGCACCGATATGACACGTCTATTGCGTGGCGTTCTTGACGCGCTGAAGGAGGCGTCAGCAAACTCATCAGGTTTGAAAAGGTAGGTTCACTCACGTCTCTTGCCCACCGCAGGGTCTTCTTCGTCTCGCTGCTCATCCGGTGCTTCGAGCGCATCTCGGATGCAAGCCATGGCGTCAAGAACACCTGCTTGAGCTGCCCAGCCGGGAACGCGTCCGCCAAGTCGCCAATCAAGCCGTAGCAAAGCTTCATCGTCGTGTCGTCCTTCTCCTCATCGGACAAGCACTTGTGAATCAGCTCGAGTATGCGCTGGGCGTAGTTGAGGAGCAGGGGCGCTGGAATGGGGATTATTACACGTTTCCAGAATAAGTGAGCGAGACACTCACCCTTCTCCGTGTTCTTCAGCCCAGTGACAACACCCGTGTACGCCTCAAGGATACCCTTGCGCAGCTCGCCAATGTAGTCGATCGAGTCGTAGTCCAGCGGGTTCGGGTTCAGCTGGCTGGCCTGGCCCAGGACGTCCATCGTCGTCTGCAAGTACGGCTCAAATGCGGGCCCGATCGCGAGTGCGATGTCGCCAAAGCACGACAGGATCGTGATCTTGACGTTCCGGTTAAGGACGTCGCTCCGCAAGTTCTCGAGCAGCACGGTCATGAAGTCCGCAGCGTACTGCGCGGACGACTCGCCGAGCGCACGGGAAATGTCGCCAATAATGCCGACGGCGACCGTGCAGAGCTGAGTGTCCTCGTGTGCCTTGAGGGCAGGGTACAGCGACGGGAGGAAGGCAGGGATGTACGGCGCAAAGCCGGCCTCCAAGGCAGCGGCGAGGGTGCCGACAACGAGGAAAGCGTCCTCAAGCATAGTCGACGTCTTGCCTGCGGCCTGAATGAGCTGCAAGATGAGCGTCATGATACGGTCAGCGAGCGGTTGAATGCCCTGGCCAAGCTTGCGAATGACAGCCTGGAGCAAGGTCAGCAGCGTCGCAAAGGCACCCTTGCAGATCCACGCACAATGATGACGCTGCAGAAGTTGCTCTGCAGCTCGTTCCAGTTGTTGCGGTCGTCCACACCGACGATTTGGTTCTGGGAGGCAGGTAAGAAAAAGATACAAGAGATCCACGGGAAGACATACGTGAATGCTCAACAAGTGCTCCATCCGTTGAAGGATGGTAAGTACGGTGTTCTGGACGACGGGGATAACATCCTGCGTCGCGTGCGTCACATAAGATGTGATCGCCTCGTACGCCGACGTCCTAAAGTTGGCCTCATTTCCTGCGCTGCATAACAGTCAACATTTGCTATGATGATGTCCAAACTCAACTCACCTCTCCGTCACCCTCAACAGAGCCTGGACAATACCATCCACGTACGGCGAAAGCGGACCCGTCTTCGGGTCCTCCTCCTCCTCGACGTAGTACCCGAACTGGTCCGCAAGGTTCATCAACGCCCAGCAGCAGTTCGCGATGATCCGCGGGTTGTCCTGCAAGCCTGCCACCAACGCGCTCACCAGCGGGTGCAGGTGTACCTCCGGCTTGATCGTCACGATCAAAAGGTCGCATATCCGGCCGAGCGTCCACGCCGTCGTATCCTTCACGTGCGGGTTGCTGTCCGCCATCATGTCGATGAGCAGCGGGAGCGCCTGGTTCACCAGCGGCGTCAGGTTCGTCGGGTCGGGCCCGTCGAGGATGGAGCCGAACGCCATGACGGCGGCCTCGCGACGGTGCCAGTCGTCCGCCTTGATGTTGCCTTCGATGAAGGGGATCACGGCGCCGACGATGTGGTCCTGCACCGCGCCGGCGAGGAGCGTCAGGCACGTACCCGCGGCCATCGAGATGTTCCACTCGTCCTCGTCCGCATCCTCCTCCTGCTTGGTGAGCAGGAGTAGGAGGACGGGGACGATCTCCGGCAGCGCGATCTTGGCGAAGTGGCGGGACTCGATCTCGGGCTGCTCGCCCCACTCCGCGGCCTGTGGCGAAGAGTCAATCCAAGATCACTGAGTAGTAGTAGCTAAACCCACCTCCTGCGCCTCAAGAGCAAGCTCCATCTCCTCCTCGCAGACAGTGGACCAGAACTCAACGGCCTGCAACGCAACACGTTCATCCGGATGTTTCATGCCCACAACGGTCAACTGCAGACAACGTCAGCAAGGAGCACAGTAGGATTGGGATAGAACTCACGCCAAACAACGCCTGCTCCATATACAAGCTCATCTTCTCATAGTACAAGCTCATAATGCGGACGAGGCACTCAAAAGCCCCAACCTGCACGGGCACGGACTGATTCTGCGTCGCCTCGCACACGACCTGCATGATGTAGTTGCGCTCGCCCTCGCGCTCAAAGTTGTCGCGGACGAACTCGAGCGAGTTGAAGAGGGCGTGGATGGCAGCCAGCTGCACCTCTGGCGACGGCTCCTCCTTGCGAGCACCGTGAATGACAGCAGTGAGGATCTCGTTTGCGCGCAGGCTCAAGATCTCGGGTTTCTGTCAACCCATCAGTAAGGAAACAACATGCCGCGACACGCCACGCCACGCACTATTGACTCGCAGATGAAGCCGATCGCCTGCAAGGTCGCGATCTTGAGATTCGTGTTCGCCTGGTTGTTGACAAAGCCCAAGAGAACTTCGATGAGGTCTGCCCACTGGCCCTGCGGGAGTTCGACGGCGGCGATCGCGGACACGACCTGGGCAGCGAACGCGCCGGCCTTTTGTTGTGGCGAGGCAAGGGTGAGGAGCGCGTCCTGCTTGATCTTGGTGCGCTGATCGATGCTGAGGGCCATCCATTTCGCGGAGAATTCCTCTTGACGCGGGGCTTCCTGTGGTGATGGGGTTGTGAGCGGGGTGACGCGTGTTGCAGGGTCCGAGCACGCACCCTTGCGCTGAGCGCATTTTTCAGCGCGAGACCGGCCGCGTTGCGCACGTGAAGGGGAATGCTCTCGTCTACGAGCACGGTGGAGAGCATGAACATGTAGTCGGGCTGTGGAACGCGGTCAGTGTCATTGAGAGTCACAATAAGCGCCGATTGCGACGCACGTAGCTCTCCCGAAAAGCTGTCTCCAGCTGCTGCGTCGCATTCTGACGCGTAGCGGTGTCTATTCAGAAGAGAACGGGGGAAGGGGCCACCATTAGCACATGCGATCTCCCGCGACGCGGTTCACGCACCTGGCGATAAAGTGTTGGCGAGAAGATCCGTCGCGTTCATCTTGGGTCGTAATTCGAGTCCACGAGCAGAGTAAGCGGAAGAGAAAGGTGTGGCGGACGACGAGAAGAGGTTAAGGAAGGTTTTTATCTAGGACCGGACAAAAGAGCTCAGACCTGGGCAAAGGGCTTTGTTTTCCTTTGTTTGTGCCCATAATTTGAGGCGCATGTCACGTGAACGCAGTTCAACCTTGCGCACAGACAAGACGAGCACCAGATGAATTTACTTATGTGACTTGTCGGTAACAAAAGCGCAGCCAGTTAACTATGCATGTTTGTCCCCTACTACAGCTCTAAATCTGGGCGGTTGCTCTTATCCTGCCACCTAATTTACTACTACTTGGTACTTGGATTTACCAAATTTCAGCATCGTTGCGGTTCAGCATGGACTAAGATGGTCAACATGGAAAAAGGCCGTCGGAGGTGGATTCTGAGGAGAGCCTAGGCGAGTCACCATTCATATCGGATGAAGTTGCCAAGGCCATCGTCGGATTGATTATTAACTGCAAAACATAGACGCGTGTTGGCATTGACCTCGTGAACAACGCACGTCGTTGGCCAAAAGATCCGACAAAAATCAGTCCCCTGAATGACAAAACTGTGTCACTTGCATGAACCCTATGCCATTGACCTGTAGTTCAAGCAAGACTGATACCATCTACGAGACGTAAGTGCCTTTGCAGAGAAATGTGTCTCAAGCGAATCATACCAGTCTCGTCAATCTCGACAAAGCTAAGAAAGTAGAAGAGGCCTCTTCTGCTTTGGCGCCAGCGCGTGAAGACGATGACAGCATAGAAGTGGGGATTTTTGGCCAGCTTGCGATCGCAGGAGAGCGCCAGGCTATTGGTTTTTGTTGACGACGGTCTATGCGATCGCCCGTTTCTAGATCATGGCATTTGTCGCACACAACGTAGATTGGACGGCCAATACTGCATTGGCTGTCGTGCTGCATCTTCCCGCACTGAACGATCGCCAGCGCTCTAACCAGTTTTTGTGCCGTGCATGTGGACGTGACTGCCCTCGTCGTGCAAGCACAGGTCCGCATACATTTGCTGAAGAAGTCCGTACAGATGAAGGCCGTGACACGACGCAAGATGGGCTTGAGGCAAAGGTGAGTAGTTGCAAAGATTGCAGTGTCAGGCTGTAAGATCCACAAAGGAGATTTATCATGCACCTTGACCGTTACAACCATATACCCACACACACGCCTACGATGCCACCACGTACACGTACTTCGAATTGACCACCGCGGATATCAGCGAGATTAACGCGGTAGCGGAGGCGACTCGAGCGTCATTTGTTTGGCGATGCATGAGGCGACCGCGGCCCACTGCGCAACAAAGGCGAGTAAGATAGAATAAGCCGCACTGCCTTGACTCCCTCCTATCCATAATACTGAAGGTATGTTTCGGTCGGTAGTCCGATAACGTGAACCAGCGTCTTGCAGTATTAGCCTATTCGTTCTGCTAGAAATATCCGCGGAGTAAGGGCCGCGCGCGACAGATGAGCTAGAAGCTCAAAACATTGGAAGGCATCGGTCGTGCAACCGAGTTGCTTCCAACGTTTTTTGTTGGGGCAGCAGCGCGAATGATGACACGCAGCTGAGAGATCTGAAAGCTCCTTGCAAGCGTCGGAGCGCTTCGCAGGGACGCAAGAAGCGAGTCTGGCCAGTATAGAGAAGGCCGCAAGCCAGGTATAGCGCACGAATGAGATAAAGACAGAACAGCTTCGATGATAATGATGGTAGGGAACAAGGTGGTTGTTTGTGTTTGTGTGCATGCGATCACAAGTTTATGGACTCATCACGTGGTTTGTTAGACTTTACAGTTCCCGCAATCCTGCACACTTACAAGATACGAGATATACACTGCATATATAGACTTGAATATACATAGGTCATACATTGAACATCGAGCTTGGAGTAACGAAGGCGTGCAGTGTAGGACGCCTGGATGATACACCCGCTCCGGCGATTGCGCTCCGTCAACTGAGATCCTGGGACAACAAGCCCTGACCCTTGAGTTACTATTCCGCCTTCTCCCTCGTAAGCCTCCCTCAATCCAGCGCTACTTGGGTTACCGCAGACAAAGACTGCGAACCCCCGCACGACTGTGTAAAGGAGAACCACGCGGTCACCCACGTGGCGTCGTAATTGGAATCGTGAGGGTTGTCGAGGCTTGTATTGTTCCCCGTCGTCCGCCACGACGCCGACGTACAGCCCGTGCGCCGTACAGCTAGCCCCGGTGTCGGGAACGCCAGCCAGCGAGTAGACATGGCCTCCGCGATGGCCTATACCCACACCAACAGTCACCCCTTCACCCGCGAGTCTCCGCCGGCCGCGGTGGCGGCGGCGCGGCCCAACGTCAAGCTGCGGTATCTCGCAGACCTCTCCCACTGCCTATTCGACTTTGTCATTCAGCTCCTCCCGACGGCGGAGGAGATGTCTGTAAAGGAGGACGTCCGCAAGCTGCTGGAGCGGCTGATCCGCACTATCGAGCCTGAGAGCCGCCTGCTGTCCTTCGGGAGCACCGCGAACGGCTTCAGCCTGCGCAACTCAGGTGCGTCAAGGATGCTCGCGGATTTCAGCACAAATCTGACGCTCTCATAGACATGGACCTCTGCTGCCTGATCGACTCGGGCGAGCGCCTATCCGCCTCCGACCTCGTAACGATGTTGGGTGATCTACTCGAACGGGGTGCGTGCAGACGCCATCTCCCCCGCTCAGTCGCTCATATCTCTTCTCAGAAACCAAGTTTCACGTAAAGCCTCTTCCCCACGCGCGCATCCCCATCGTCAAGCTTTCACTCGACCCATCCCCCGGCCTGCCGCTCGGCATTGCCTGCGATATCGGCTTTGAGAACAGGCTCGCGCTGGAGAACACCCGCCTTCTCATGTGCTACGCCATGATCGATCCTACGCGCGTTCGCACCCTCGTCCTCTTCCGTGAGTGTAATCCGCCACTCGACCGCTTGGACATCATTTCACCGTTCCCCAGTCAAAGTATGGAGTAAACGACGGTGAGTATCGCATGTTTTGTTCGTGAGCAGTTCTGATAGTTGCGCAGGAAAATAAACTCGCCGTACAAGGGCACATTGTCGTCCTACGGCTATGTTCTTCTCGTCATCTTTTTCCTAGTACATGTCAAGAATCCTGCCGTCCTACCCAACTTGCAACAGATGCCCCCTCTTCGCCCAATATCCAAGGTCATATCCGCATTTATCTGTGCTTCTCGCATACCTAACGATCACCGCAGGAGGATACTCATCTAGGCGACAAGAACATATGGTATGCCAAATGTTCTATTCTTTATCCATGTCTAAGTCGCGCAGGTTCTTCGACGACATCGATGTCCTCCGTCAGCGTTGGCACTCGGAAAACACGGAGAGCGTGGCCGAGCTGCTGATCGACTTCTTCCGGTACTACTCCAAAGATTTCCTTTATAATACCGGCGTCGCGTCCATCCGGGCGGGATTGCTCAAGAAAGACGCCAAGGGATGGCAAAACGACGTCAGTAGCGTTACCCGATGCTCTACCTGCCTCTGACCTGGACCGCAGCTCTCCCCCGGCCGCGTGAACGATGCGCGCGAGAGGAATAGACTTTGCATCGAGGTAAGCCTACTCTATTGCTCCAGGCCCCACATGCTCAACTTCGTACGTCAGGACCCCTTCGAGACCGACTTCAATGTCGCCAGATGCGTGACCAAGGACGGTCTATACACAGTGAGTCGACATACATCCTGCCCGCACCCCATGCCGACGTTCTGGCGGTCACAAGATCCGTGGCGAGTTTATGCGCGCATCGCGCATTCTGCAAGTGCGCCCCGACCGCGCCATCGTCGCCATAGCCGAGCTCTGCGCAGAGCGCAAGGACGAGGATCTTGTCTCCGCGCCGCCGGCCCGCCCACCGAACGTACCGCCGCAGACGCCGTATACGGTGGGGAGCAACTTGCGGCCGAAGGGTGCGCCGCCGCCGGATAACTTCTCGCCTCCGCCGCTGTTTGCGCCGGGTCCGAGGTTCGTGAATTCAGCGCAGGTCTCGCCGCGGCCCCCGCCCGAACATATGGCGCCGAAGCGGGCGAAGTGGACAAGTCCGCCACCACCAGACGCGCCACCGTCGGACCACAAACTGTATGAGACGTCCTTAGGCAAGTCACTAGAGCTCGCGACGTCGAGCATGACGGCCCGCGAGAGGGACGAAGACTCGTCAGGGAACAGCGAGCTGGTCGAAGAGGGAGAACGCTCGGACGCTGCCGAGTCTGATGTGCACTCTGTACACTCGGAAGCTGGTGGTAGGCGGATCTCCTGGCAAGAACTCACGGCAAGCGCCGCTCAGGTTGGCATGAGCCCCAACGCCTTCATCGACCTCCACGCGTCTGGTCGCGGACGGCCCAAGCACCACCATGCAAAGGCGCCCACGGACTTCTTGCCAGCGCCCCAATCTGCGGTAGAACCCTCGCTCTCCGCGAAGGAGTTCGCCCGAAGATCTGTCTCAGGGCCCGCACGCCCTCTCAACAAGGCCGGGCAGCAGAACCACTCGCCGCCTCAGGCGCACGGCTCGCCCATATCGCTCACATCTACACTGAACCTCCCACCCTCCCCTGTATCACCACCGAAGGACCTACAGCATAATCTCCGTACCACAATGGACCTGTCTAATTCGGCAACTGTATTCTACCAGACGACCGTCCCCCGGTCGCCCGTGCCTGTCATATACCCCGTGCATGGCTCCCCGCACCTCGTCGCGCCCTACTACGCACACTTCGCCTACCCGACGCCGCCGCACGATGTGCTCACGGGCTCTAGCCACGACGCGCTGACGCGCACGGGCCTGCAGCCCTCGCTGAGCCACCGCAAGGCGCCCACGGACCTGACTTGGTCTGCGAAGGAGGATGGTCGACGACATACGTACGGGCCGGGCCCGCTGACGCCTACGCCGGCGTCTTACCTCCAAGCGAACGCCCAGGGAGTGGACACGATGACGCCGCCGCCGCTTACGACGAAGTTCTCGATGCAGGGCATGTCGGGCGGGTTCGCGGGGCCGTCGACGCCGCCGATGTCCGGGAAGCCACCGAGGATGCACTCCGGCGGGTCTCCCAATATGCGCTCGCCAGTGTTGTCGGGGGGGCTTGGGCCCCACGGAAATCGCGTCGCGCTATCGAACCAGCCGCCTCACCAGCACCAGCACCAGCATCAGCACTCACAACCGCACTCATCGCCGCGTATGCAGCATTCGTCACCTCGCATGCCGCACAAGCGCTCGTTCCAGAAGCGACGGCACAGTCCTCAGATCGGGAGCAGCCCGCAGATGGGGCATCATAGTCCTCAGCTGGGGGCGCAAAGTCCACATATGGCGCCTTCGCCGACGCTGTCGGCCGCGGCGGCCGTCCCTATCCCGTCCTCGAGCAGAGTGTCGCCCAGTCATGGATCTCCTATGCTTGGGTCGCCGTCACCCTCGTCGATGGGCTACGCGGCCTCTTCGTCACGATCACCATCGCCAGTGCCGGGACCAGACTCGCCTGCGTCGAGGTCGAATATATCCTTGAGGTCTGGGCCATCCTCGCTGCCGCGATCGCCCGTCCTGTCGCCGCACTCATCTCTATTGCCAAGCCCACCACCTCTGAGTGGGGCGCCCACGCCATCAGAGGACGCGCTTGCGGAGAGGGTGGCGCGCATAGATATCTCGCTACCCCCACCGAAGAAGGACAGTGCGGTCGTCGAGGAAACTGCTGTGCGCTCCGAAGTGCAGCCTGCAGCGCAAGCTGGAGAACGCGAACGATAGCGTCTGCGGCGCTGCGCTGCCAACCACGAAGATCTTCGTCTTGCCCGGTAGCCTCTCGGTTTCCACAAATACTCAAAGTACCTGCATAACGGCAAAGCATCGACCACGATGAGCGCCCATCGCGTCGCGTCACGCACAAATCTCCTTGCCGGTCTCGCATCGTCTTCCTGTCCTCGTCCATGCACTCCTCGCCAATCTCTCTTGTCGAAAGTTGATTATCTAAATCCATACGCTACGCTGTCGGAAATTCGTTCCAAGTCCTCACCCGTACCTCCCAATCCCCTCACCTCCCATCCATCGCCAGAATCTGCCGAGCGCATGATTCTCCATCCCTAACAGGCGCCCGTCTTGTTTATCAAGCGTTCCATCCCCAAGTCCTTGCCTCCCCGCAACCGGTAGCTGCCAATATCTCGGACTCGTCTCTGGCGACCGTGCTGGCTGACTCCGTCATCGACAATTCACGTCCGTCCAGTTTACGATCTGCCCTGGTCCGCGCCGCTCCAGGCGTCCACTCGCAGGCAAATGTTGTTGAAATTTGACCTCGATACGCCTCGCCGCCGGAACGCCCCCATCGCATTGTACTTTGTACTGTCGAATCGGAGTATATACTCACATACGTCCTCGCAACGCCGTGCAATGCTATGCTCGTTATGCCGTTTTCCTCACGCTGATTCTGTCCTCAGAAAGGTCAGAAAGATAGATACGCGGGCTTGTGTGTGACTCAAGACTTACAAAACGAGTGTGGGTGCGCACCGCGGGATATGCCGAAGCATTTGCATCCGGTGCACGTGGGCGGACAGGCTTTGGTCGAACCTCCAACCAGCCTTGCACAGGAAGTTGCCTTCGAGTGCCCTTGCGGGCGTCTTCGCGAAAACTTATGCTGAAGACCATTGTCCATCCGTTGGCATCACCGTCACTGAAGCTATCGAGATGCAAGAGCCATTTTGCCATGTCCTTCCGCAGAACGCACACCGCGGTATACGGTTCGTCATGAACAGTATCATTGCATGTAGAGCTGTTTGGACTCATGGTGAGATTTCTAGATGAACAAGAGCTGTTTTCGATGACAAAATGCCGATGGCTGTACAACAACGAGCAACGTATGTATCTCCCCTTGAGCGTTTGCTCGTAGACAGGCGTCTAACGTTGTCAACAGAACTTGCTGCTCGTTACGTGCCATATAACGTGAAGGCCCTTTTAGACATAGCAACCGAGTCTGCGAACGCAAGGCGATGCACAACTCTGAGGAAGATTCACGACGGTCAGTCGGCCCATCATCTGTACTGTGCTATACCTCATCCCCTCGAAGGTACTTTCAACCGCGTTCTGAACCTGAAGTTCGATAATGGAAAGGAGAGCATAGTCAAAATTCCTTTTCCGGTCGCAGGGCCAAAGCATTTTTGCACGGCGAGCGAGGTTGCGACGCTGGACTACCTCCGCACTGAGCTGGGCATACCGGTGCCTAAGGTCCAATCCTGGTCCTCTCACGCTGAAAACACGCCAGTTGGCACGGAGTACATCATGTACGAGAAGATTCCAGGGGTTCCTCTCTCTGACTACTACGACAAGACCGATAAGGAATTGGAGAGCGACCCTTTCATCCGCATCCTACCCACCATTGCGATCATTGAGTCCATTCTAAGCCAACGAGCTTTCAACCTCATCGGCGCACTGTACTACGCGGAAGATGTTCCCGACCATCTTCGTCGCAATCGGCCTTTGCACAGCAAAAAGGAGTACTCGACTCCCAATTCCACACGCTTCTGCGTAGGGCCTACAATCAACCGCGAGTTTTGGCGCGCCGGCCGGTCCGCTTTGAACATCGACAGGGGACCTTGTAAGTGAATAATGGCGTTGCAGAGCAAAACTGACTGTGAAAGTAGGGCCTGACGATCGTGCGTATATGGTCGCTGTCGCGAAGTGCGCCCGCGCATGCATAGATGCTGGCCTCGAAGCCGACCCCGACGGCGCATATGGAGATCTTATCTCCAAATACGAGAAGTTAATACCCTTTATTGCGCCGCCGCGCATGGCCGTTCCCCTCTGGCATCGGGATCTACACTCGAGCAACATCATCATTGACGATACTGGGGAGGACCCGTCCCTCGAAGGCATCATCGACTGGCAGGGATCTGTCGTCGCGCCATACTATCGGCAGTTCCAAGTTCCTCCTGCCTATCGAGTTGACGAGGGGACAGATCTTGTGGTGCACGGTCCTGGCAAGCCTCCGAAGCTAGCTGACGGATACGATCAACTACCCGCCGAGGAGCAGGAACGCGCACAGCGTATCCTGCGCCGCGCGTGGCGGGCCTTCACGCACGAGGTGTTTCTCCAACACCACGACGAGCAACTGGCGAGAGATCTATACTCCTTGGACGGTGGCGCAAGCACTTTGCGCCTCACCACGATGCCCTCGTCCGCGATTACTGCGGGCTCGAACTACGAGGCGTTGTTGTACGCGCGATGGAGCATGAAGATGGTCTGGGACGTGTGGATACCGATAGTCGGCAGGAATGAGGACGACAGTCCCACCGTTCCCTTTCCCTTTCCCTTCACACAGCAGGATGCGCAGCGGATCGACGAGGAGCTCGAGCAGTATCGCCATGCGGAGTCCATTTGCGACGGCATCCTGACTCGGTTCGGCATCAATCCAAACAGCGAAGGCCTCGTCGAGGCAGACAAGTACGAGGAAACAAAGAAGGCCGTCGACGCTGCTTTACAAGCAGCGCTGGACGACGCGCCTTCCGCTGAGGAGAGGGATCGTCTGGCTGAAGTTTGGCCTCTGCGGGATGGCAAAGTCTCTCTGACCGCGGAGAGGTGCTGGTGATTTACTATAACCCTCGATGTCAATGCGATCGTTCGTGCCCTTATCTCACTTTCGCTGGCCAGAACACTATACCTGTCGGACGCTACACATTTATACATCCCCACTCCATAGAATCACTGCCTCTCTCTCAGCCACGATATCAAGTCGAAAGGCCAAAATGCATTCGATTGGAATCAGCGTGATGCCTTGTTGAACGGCGCAGTGTACGAATCGTATCGCTGCAGTCACATCGCCCAACACTTCAGTCCTCATGTTGCTCGCTACCCGCGCTCTTCGGAAGGTTCTTGATGATGTACTCGCAGCTCCTGATGGCCAAGGCCATGGCAGTCAAAGTCGCTGCCAGGGGTTAAGCCAGCCTGCAAACGAGCGATATGCGGACTCACGGTTCGAAGCATATGCGGTGCCAATGTTCCCGACGCCACCGAGGAAGAGGTTGCTGTAGCCGAACACCTTCGAGAACGTGTCGACGCAGCAACGATCCACCTTCTCATCGAAGCCCATGCGATGTGTTCCCTGCGATTCATGAGCAACATGTACCGGCTGATAGAGGGAAGAATACGCACACCCAGATGAAGCGCGAGCCCGGGCTCCATCCACTGCGGGTTAGAGCCAGGGAGGCTATGGATCAATGGTCAGAGCCGCGCCAACGTTCAACAAATTGGTGGACATACAACCCGCCGACCTTCGACGACATGGCGCACATATCGCTGGGGAGGCACACGTCAGCATGACATTGGTCAGAGTGTCCAGATCTACACTTACGCCATCATCCGCGACGCCTCGAGCTCCGACTCGCCTGGCTTTTTCTCCGACTGGTAGCGGAAATTGAAGGTCGGCTGCGGCATCCCGTACGGGTCCGTGATCTTGTCCGAGAACCAGATCTGGTTGGCCACCTCCGGATGCGTGCGCCCGAAGAAGCGCCAGTCCACTACGAGGCGAGTGTCGATGCTCTCCGCGACGGCGCCGTAGCTGCGAATGGTTCAGTGAACTGATCACTCAACGAGTAGGAAAGAAAAGTACCTGAATGCGTCGCGATGGATCTACAAGGAGATTGTCAGAATCCCATGACTTAGCGTATCATGCCTACGCTACCTGAGTATGCCAGGGAAACTTGTCGTTGAAGAGCGTCGTAACTTGGGGCTCTGCAAAATGGAGTCAAAATTGGATGTGATATGGCACTCGTAAGCGCGCTCACCAGGATCGTCGAGGGGTATGGGCAGAGGGTCCTCCTGGTGCTTCATCATGTGCGCCTGCACGCGGTCGTTCCACCACTTCTCGTGCTTGTTCTTCGTGTCGCTGGGGTCCCAAGTCACCTTGTAATCCGGCTTCCCCGGCGTGCCCGTAATCTTCATGTCGGACTTGACGAGGTTGACGAGGTCGGCGCTCATCACTGTCTGGCAAAACGCCAGCGTCTGCTCCGTGATAAACTTGCCGAGGTTGGGCAGGCGAGCGGGCGCCTCGCCGCTCTTCGGTGCGCCAAGCTTGCCGAAGCCGGAGTTGGTGAGTATCTGAAAGCGTTGAGTGAGCAGGTAGCAGCATCAAAGCAAGTGAATAACACTCACCTGGGGGTTGTGCACCGCTCCCGCCGCAAGAATGATGACCTTGGCCTTGATTCTGTAGCCGGCCGCGGCGCCACTCCCGTGCAGGTCCTTGATGCGAACTGCCTCAATGGACTTGTTGTCCGCGCTCCGCTCAATCGCGGTACACATCGCCGCCGGGAAAAGATGGAAGTGCTCGTTGGGATGCTCCTTGTTCGGACGGTCCTCGAGGTCGAATACGGTGTGCGCCGAGCTCCACTCGACGAATCGAGGGCTCACGCGCTTGGCGGCAAGAGGGATCTGCTGAAATTGGCGCTGGCCAGAGTAGTCCTGCTTGAGCTTCTCGAGCACGAGGTTGTGGCGGATAGACTCCTTATACTGGTCGTCGCCTTTCCCGATGAAGCCCTCGGCCTTTTCGTACAGGCGCACCCACTCCTTCTCGTCCGCCGTGACATCGTTCTTGACGAGCTTGGGGCGCTCCGCCTTCTGGAAGCGAGGAGTCGCGCAAGTCCCTGGGTAATCGTCAGTTCCTATGATAGATGCTCGGTAAGAGGCAACATACAGTGCGTGGACATCCCGCCAACGACGCGAGTCACGGCCTGCGCGCCAAGATTGCGGAAGGGATCCTGGCCTGAAAGACGTGTCAACATCATGCACAGTGCAAGACGTGCAACAAAGGTGGTACCCGGATTGGCATTGTTGCGAACGAAGTGCGCAGAGGCTTGCCAGCTTCCCGGGTCGAGGTTGTCGACGACCAGCTGGTTCACTGGGACCGAGACCGGCATCAGCTGGCCCTGCTAGTCGTTAGCGCCGCCAGACGCGTATGCAGCTACTGTGCGCACCTGTATAACGCTAACCAAAGGACGAGTTAGCGTCTCGAGCGCCGGTCAATTGGGATGAGCACGTACTGAACGAACTTGTCGATGTTCTTCTGATACTCGACCAACTGTCGGAGCGACAAGTGTCAGTCCTGGGTCGTCGTGCATTACGCAGACACTCACGTTCTTCTTGTGAGCGCCCCGCTTCACTCCGGAGTCACTGTACAAGAGAAGAACGTCAGGAATGAGCAACAGCCTTGGTCAAGTCACCCACATTTCCCCAACGTCGAACATCGCGACCTTGTATCCAGCCTCAACGAGCAAGCGCGCGTAAGTCGACCCCACTGGACCAGAGCCCACAATGACAACGTCGTACTGCGGGTCCGGTGCCTGTACACCTCGTTAATCGGGGCAGGGATGGCAAAGGACAAAAGAGCTCACCGGAGCGCCTCCGGGCATGGGGAGCGGAGGCAGCGACTTCGCCTGCGCACCTTCAGCGAGCGCAGCC
Source organism: Pleurotus ostreatus/Saccharomyces cerevisiae fusant (assembly GCA_024196135.1). NCBI lineage: Eukaryota > Fungi > Pleurotus ostreatus/Saccharomyces cerevisiae fusant. The sequence continues at coordinate 21,899 of JAMQCK010000102.1, read as the reverse complement.
GCGGGCTTGCTCTTCCAGCCGGTCTGCTCGAAGTTGACGTAGGGGTCCGCCGAGCTGAGAGACATGTTGGAGTTTGCGTATGTGAGCCGAATATCGAGGTAGGGAAGAAGATATCGTCCTGGCCTTCAATGCTAAGATGTCGCTGGTTTATGTATTGTTTCTCCTCAGACCCCAGAATGGGAGACAGGGAGAGCCAGTCGCTACGGACGATTCACCCTGTCCAGACGTCGGGCGTTGTGAAGGCACGATGGCATGCTCCAAGTTCTAGTTTGCCGATTGTATCGACGTCGACGTACATACTCGCCTTCACCGAGTAGCAATCGCCTTCGTGACCGTAGCCGGATACCTAAATTATGAGTGAAATGTCAAGATGGGGCCATGCATCACCAAATTTGTACGTTGTGGCAGTCTGAACGTGACGCAGTAGACGCCACATTATTAGAGAGAAGGCACCGTGCAGTCAGGCGTTCAGTGAGGCGCGACTCCGACGTCGTGGTCGTATGGCTGCGTATGTCCTCGTGAGTTCGGTGTCCATCCAGTTATCTTTGGCCTTGAAAGGCAGACTTCACATGATCTCCACATAGTATCCAGAAGTACGAGCCGCTGTCGGCATCTGGTGATTGGGCGGCAGAGTCTCTTGTGCGTTGTGACGTTGCCAGCCCGCCAGTCAGATTAGCATGGAGGATGCGCGTCGGGAATGCAATATGCCGATTAGATATCCATGCCGCACACGAGACTCAGATACAATGAAAGTATTGCTCTTGTTGTATCTCGTCAGCTCGTCGAGAAGTTGCATATGATAACTGAGGACCTACGAAAAGGGCATGCTAAGGAGCAAGCGCGCGCACTCTGTGCGCATCCAAGAAATCATAACCGAGACCCAAGAGTATGCCAGCATCACCATATCCGCCCTCATTTCTTCTTGAAGAACGCAGTGATCTTCTCCTTCTCCTTCGCCGGCGTGCCCTTGCCCTTCTACCATACGCACCCCGTCAGTTTCAATTCGACAACACGCAGTTCAACGAAAGCACACCTTCGGCGATGGTGCACCAGTCGTCGCTGACGTCTTGACCTTCTTTGACGGCGTCGAAGGTGCCGCTTGCGACCCTTGCGAGGTCGGTGTCGGACTCAAGCTGCGCTCCCGCTTCTGAGGCGAAATCGTCTCTTGCTTGGTCGCCAATGGCTTCGTCCCTTGCTTGACCGCGGGTGACCTCGTCTCGTCCTTCACCCGAGGCGAAGTCGCCTCCGCCTTCACTCGCGGCGACGTTGCGCTCGAGCCCCCGTCCTCTTCCTCCTTCTTGACCTTCCTTGCTTGATTGTCTCCCACTTCGATATTTGTCGCCTGCTTCTCCTTCTTGGCGTCCTTCTTAACCTGCTTCTTAAACATCGCCTCGATCCCGTCCTTCCTCTCCGTGATAGGCTGCACGAATGCCGGCGACTCGTTGCCGACCTTTCCGACCTCTTGTGGGACTTGGTAGCTGGAAGAGATGGTCGGCGTACGAAGTAAGAGCCGGGAGACAGGGAACAGAAAGAGAGATACAGGATAATACTTACCAATCCAGTTCTTCCCCTTTATACGGCTCCAGCAAGCGTGCCAACTCACTGCCCCACCCAAGCGTCGGGTTCAACCACGTCTCGATCTCCTTCGCCGACGACAATATAACAGGCTGCCGGTCGTGGAGCCAGGCATAGGCGGACGGCGCGGAGGTGGTGATGATGCTGAAGGTGTATAGAGGAGTAGAAGAGTCTATGGCAGTGTAATTAGTCGAAGTAAGAAGGGGTGTCGATCGAAGTACTCGTGGGCTAAGTGATGGATGGACGAGCACAAGCGAGAAGAAATGATGAGAGGGAAGTACGTACTAGGTAGGTGCACGCAGTCCCATAGACCGGCAAAGTACATAAGTTGATTGCTCCTATGCTTGAGGAAGTGCGGGAGCTTGATCTTGGGCGACTTGGTGAGCCATTCGTAGTACCTATTCGTGCTTGTTAACCAAATGTCGCGAATCAGCAGGCGCTGTATCCGCACGGAATCTCTCCATATAGCTGTTTCGAGTACCAGGTCAAGTTCCTCAGCCGTACCACTTACCCTTCGCAAGGGACGATGCACCGCTTGCTTCCCTTGAGACTCGTCCACATGTCGCCGCCCTCAAGCAGATTCTCCGCACGGGCATTTATCGTGTTCATCTGGTACGTATCTTCCTTGCTCCAGTGCGGAATGACGCCCCACCGCATAGAGTGCAAAATAAAGTGAGGCTCGTTAGACTGAGTAGTGCGCTGCGAGGTTCCGGCTGCTGTCGCGGCGTCACCAGCTTCGGACTCGCCGCTGCTCGAAGAGGACGGCGAGCTGTCCCTTGAGCGTAGGACAGGGCTATATGTTCGCGGCGCAACATTGTATCGAGGGTAAAAGTTGTCCTCGTCGATCCACTCGTCGACGTCGTGACCCAGGTCCTCGGTGACGTTCTGGCGGATTTGCGTCCGAGAGCGAGCGAAGGCGAAGCGACCGCACATAACTCCTCGTCTGACAGCGAGGAAAAAACAGACACAGAGTAGGGAAAGCTCTCCAATCAAGAGATAAGAGGGCTTCAACTCAGCAAGCTAGCAGCAATCGAGTACAATCGACGTTCAGAACAAGTTCAACTTGGCAATTCGCGTTCGCGTTCATCGACGTCACGCGCCGGCCGGGCCGGACGGCGCTTCATGTGGCGTCGTCCCAATTAGGCAGTCATTCTCTTGCGCTCTTCCCCCATCCTCTTACAATGGCAGACCGTGTATGTTCCTGGTTTTCTCTCCGAGGTCCCTTCGTTGCTCTCTTAAGAACATATACACATATTCTCCTTTCTAACTTCTCACCCACGCCTTGTACCACTCCTCCCCATCGCGCACACGATCGCCTTTCAAACCGCGTCTTCCCCGCATCGCTAACACGCTTTCCAGGGCAGAGGAGGCGGCGCATCCCGCGGTCGTGGAGGTGGGCGTGGAGGAGGACCTCCCCCACCAGGAGGTGACAAGCCTCGTCGCGAGGCGATCCTCGATCTCTCGAAGTATGTGAACGAGAGGATACGCGTCAAGTTTACCGGCGGACGGGAAGGTGAGCCTATTTTCGCCTTGATACCTGGACCCCGCTTTAAGCATGCTTGAATCTCATATATGACGACCATCTGCTCACATGAACACCTCCCTCTCCTCGCACGCGCTCGATCGCCGGCGTCTAACCTCATACTACCCAGTCACCGGTCTCCTCAAGGGCTACGATCAACTATTGAACCTCGTACTGGACGAAGTTACCGAAGACGTACTATGTGCGTGCTCTCTAGTACTATTTCATACGCTCGCTGACCATCGTTCCCTCTCCATCCGCATGGTTGCTCCCCTTCTCTGCGGCTCATCTCACCTTCTCTACAACTCATTTGACCCTCTCATCGACCCTCCCCCACTATTCATCCGCTCTAAACCCAAATTACGGCTCCCTTCTCTCAGTCCCCGAACCCCACCAACGCAGCCTTGGCCTCGCCGTCCTCCGAGGACCCACAATCACGCTCGTCAGCCCCGTCGACGGCTCCGAGCAAATCGCAAACCCCTTCACCGCGCAGGAATAGCCGACCGCGCTATCTACTCCTTGTGCTACGAAGGTGGTCGCACGGTGCATTATGACAGTTGCAGAGCAGGGTCACCATGACAGTTGCAGAGTAGGGTCATCATGACAGTTGCGGAGTAGGATCACAGGGCAGAATGACGCGACGGCATGCTTCATGAAAATGTACACTAGCAGCACGACCTCTTCAATAAACCTCTGGCGTGCGCTCGGATTCTACTATGCCTTTGCCTGACGCACGATTCCTCCACTTCATGTACATTTGACATCCTTGCTTGCCCGCAGCGGACGCGTCATGCCTGAAGCCCGGGCCATTGAATGCCCTCCTAACCGCCAGCCCTTCCTACTACTATTAGTCGCCAGCCCCTCCTACTAGTCGCCAGCCTCTCCCAGTCGTCATCCTTTTATCAGCTTCATCTCCACTCGACGTGCTTTCTGGCGCACACAGGCACTCCCGGGCACCACATTAGCCTCGCCGAAGTCATTGAGAGGAGATGGATGACGCGCTCCTTGCAAGCAGATCGTCCTGCAAGCCCGCCTCGGATTGTTTGCTCATCTTTGTTTGATCGATTCGTGCTTGCGCGTATTTGTCCGCCTGCTCAACGCCTCTTGCTTTGCTCTCGCCCCGCGTTATGGTGTATCGGACATCTCAAATGGCAGTATCGGACATTCCAGATGACAGTATCACACACATCGAGCTTCGGAAACGCAGCACAGAGATTCGATGTCGGCTCGTGAATAACAGACAATGCTATACAGTACAGTAGGAAACGAGTAAGGTATCATGCGAATGATGGCTACAAGCAGGCAAAGGCAGAAGGGGGATCAGAGATCGATCATCGTATTGGTACTTCATATTCTTCTTTCATGATGGTCAAAGCAAGCAGAAATCACTCTTGGGGGTGGGAGGAGGGTGTATGGATTCCGAAGCATGCACCGGAGCGTTCATGCAGCATCTAGTTCGGGCGCCTAAACCCGCCAATGAAGCTGCCGTCGTCCTTGCCCTATCAAGCGTAAGCACCCGTGCCGACCTCGACCAGAAGCGCTCTAGCTAACTCACCGTCGTATGCGCAGCCGGCGGCGGTCCAGGAGGCGGCGCGTACTGCGACGAGCTTCCGGCGGGCGGCGACCCAGGAGGCTGCAACGATAATCAGCCTCAACTCCCTCCACATCTCCCGAATTCTCGGCCAAGAGTGCGAAACTCAGAGACTCACCGGTGCATACGCCGTCTGGTCCTTCGCGCCCGCGGCCGTATCGTACGCCGGCGGAGGCGGGGGCGGCGACGTTGGGGCCTCGTACGCCTTGTACCCCGGCTGTTCAGGCTGGTACGGCGCCTGCTGCTGGTACGGCGAGCCGTGGTAGCTCTGTTGGCCGGTGTAGTTCGGCTGGCTCGGCGGCGGACCCTGGTAGTTCCACTGCGATGCGGGAGGCTGGAAAGCCACGGGCCTCGCCTCAACGTGGCTGATCCTGCTCGCCTGGAAGGCCCTTAGGCGCCTCCTGCGGAGGAAGAAGGCGAGGACGAAGCAGAAGAGGGCAAGGCAGGCGCAAGCTGGGGAGGAGGGAACTCGTCAGCGACGGTGTTCTGGTGAGGGAGGGGCAACGTTCGATGAGGGGGGACAAAGTGCGGCGAAGGGGGCAAACTCGATGTGGGGGGACGGAGTTCGATGAAGTGGGACAGGACAGAGGTTACTCACCAATCGCTATCCCAGCAATCGCCCCCCTCGCCAGACCCGTCCTTCGGCGGCGGTACGGATCGTAGTACTGCGCGCTCGCCGTCTTCGGCAGCGCCAGCAGCGCACCAAGCGCCGCTGCTCTCAGCGTTCGCGTACCAGCTCTCAAGCTACGAGTATCGGTGAATGTCATCGTGGAGGTGGTGGTAAAGGTGGTAGCTGTAGATGACGGGGGAAAGCAAGAAGCGAGTTGCACTGCCCATCCATGGCGTCGTGATAAAGGTCCGTGGGGTGAGGCTGTCTTGTTCGGTCTTGGGATGACGTCGCGAGTGACCCAGCCCCCGCTCAGGGGTGGGAACACTTCCAAGAAAGGCTATTCACCGGGTGGCGGTGCACCGGACCTACAGCTTAGCACAGCCACGCTGATTAGAGGAGGATTCCAGTGTTTGCGTGGCTCTTCGTGCAGAGCCTCGCGAACTCTGGCCAAGTGTATCGGGTGGGATCGGTAGGAGGAGATAATATTGCAGGCCGTACGCTGTGGACAAAGTAGCTGGAACACAGAAGCAAGAGACGTGGGTGGTGGTGTAACATGCAGAACACTATACAGTCAAGAGATAATGCCAACGGAGAGCGGAGGAAGGGAGCTGATGTACACTGGTCATTGCGAGGAAAATATCATGAAGGTAGGGCCGTTAAGTATCGTATCTCACACTGAAGACCTCAGTATTCCGCCTTTCCCCTAAATCCACCATTAGCCCTTCGTCATTCCGATTCAAGCCATGTTTTACTCACCACACTATGCGCCGTCTGCGGCCTCTCTGGAAAATGCACCATCCGCGGCGCAGCCTGATTCTCTTCCATCGGTGGCTCGCTGTTCACCCGCTGAAGCACGAGCGCCGCCCGGCGTTGGCGACGTCGGCTGTAAAGGTACATGCCGAGGAAGAAAAGGACGACGAGGACAGCGGCTAGAGAGCTATGATTAGCGCGGAGGCCTCGAGAGGAGGGTAGGGATGTGCTCACCGACGACGATCCCCGCGACCGCTCCTGGTGATAACTCATGTCGGGTGTTTGTGTAGAAGTACTGCGCGTACGCAGAGTGAGGGCACGTCAATAGGAGCGCCAGCAAAGCAATTTGTGGCTGGATGGCCGGTAGATTGGTGCTGCGCGCGGGTGATGGGCGCCTAGGTCGTACAGGCGCAGATGGTGAGTGAGCGGACGAGGAACGCGCGCGCCGCCTCCGCGTCGACGTCGATGATGATGAGTTCGTTATAGCCATGGTGGTCAGTGAAGAGAAGGCTTGGGTTGCCGCCGCTCCCTATGTAGTCCAAGACATGCTCGTCTCGGGAAAGCCGCGCGCGTCTCGGAGGACTAGCCGTTCTCGTCCCAGGTGATTAACCATGCTCTGAATGACAAGCTACTCTCGTCCCGGAGGACGGACCCATCCGCGGCAGACGCCCTCTTGGCACGCGGTCGAGGTCGTCGACAGCGTTCGAGAAGGGTGAGTCAAGCTCGGAGGTTCAATCCAGTTCAATCGCAACTGCTCTGGCGGCTTTTTTGATGATCCAACAGCATTGGACTGCCGTTACCGGGAAGGCCCACGAGCACCAGCCCATACTCGTTGTCCGCCCCGTCGTATCGCTGAATCGAGAGCCAGAAAATCGATTTCGGCAAGTCAGAGTCGCCGCCGTCGAGACCCTCCGAGTCCAAAAGTCTTGGGCGTTGAGGCAGATGACCAGGCAGCAGCTAGCCGATGACGTCCAAAGATGTCGGGCGCTCGAACTTCCAGTGCGATACGAACTGAGTACGGCCTCGGCCAGCTCGTATTCTTGGCGCTAACTTCAGCCAAGCACTGGCAAGCAAAGACACCGCGAACAGCTGCCAAGGGAGACTGAGCAAACAGGCAAATCGGGAGGAAGGAGGGTCGATCGGAGGAAAAGCCACCGCGGAAGATGCCGAGCAAGCCCAAGCGAATTCCAAGTCGCATCAATCCGAGCTTGGCGCAATAGAGACAACGGTAGCGTGAGCCAAGGATATCTTGTCAAGGGTCGTCCGGGTTGTCGGCCTTCTGTTAGAGTGTCGAATATCCGAGGGAGGGGAACGCGCTTGATTGGCTGTCGACGTAAGTACAGTCTGCGAGTATGAGCTTCTCAGTGAGCTTGCACTGGCAGACCTAGCCATGAGCACTACAGTAGGACTTCAAGGCATTGATACATCACTCGCCACTTCAGCAATACAACGATTGGCATTGCGTACCCGCCCCGCGACCACGGAAACGCACGTAAGTCGCGACAGCGGGTGATAGTACAGTAGCCACGCTCGACGGTAGGACGCGTACAGCCCTTGTACAAGTCCACCGAGGGCGGGCGGACATCCACGTACGTTAAGTTACGACTCGGAAATAATTAGGTCGGGGTGTAGGTCGACGCGCCAGGTGCGACGATGACGCCCAAGCGCCGATGGCGGCAATGCGCCAACAAGTGATTTGACGCGGTAAGCCAAACAGACGACGATGATACTCCAGGTATAGACGATGACGGCTAGGAGTACAGTGTTCTTGCAGTTGGGTGTCAGTAAAGAGTGGCTACCGCGCGTAAGTACCTGGTGGTAGGTGTCAGCGGGCTTCAGAAAAGATGCAGAAGACCGAGATTCGATAAATGAGGATAAAGAAAAGGGTATGAGCAAGCTCGAGCCGGGAAGGATCGAAGACGGAACATACGATAGCAGAGATGAAAAGAGCGAGGCGAAGAAAATACGATATATCATACTTACAAGTCCGTTTGAGGTGTGCACCAGGCGGTCAGATGCGTGGTCCGGTAGTAGGATGGAGGGTAGGGTGTGGGATAGCGAGGTAGCGAGGTAGAGGGGAAGACCATGATGTGTGTGATTGAGGATGCGATGCAGTGAAGCGATGATTGATGCGCGAGACGAGGAGGCGGACATGAAGAAGGGGAGAGAAAAGCGAAAGACGGGAGGAGCCAGACACGGGGGCACCGTTGTGGTTGGAAAGGTGAAGTGGTCAGGCGCCCGGCCTAACAGGTGCCCCTCGGTCGCAGGCACTCCGTCACTTGGCTAGACACGAAGTTACTTGTCCTGAAGGTAGCGCCATCAGCTACGGACATTTCAACGAAATCAACGCTACTACTCACTGCCAGATGCGCCGCCGGAGGATATGCTGACCCCGGGACGCCCGCGTCCTACAACAGACACGTTAGCCAATTCTATGCCCTCGCTACCTAGAACAACTCACAGAAACAAACGCGCCCGACTTGTCCGGCCCATAGCCCCCATACGCGCCATTCTCGTACATCGGAGGAGCCCCGAACATCGGGGTCGCACCGAACGCGGGCGATTGCTGCGCCCCAAACGATTGCGGGTACGGATGACCGCCAAGTCCCCCGTCCGCGCGTGGGGTATACAGAGGGGAGGGCGCTGGGACCTGCGAGGCGTATGGCGGCTGCCCAGTGAAGGGGAGCCCGCCTGCTGCGCGACGCGCGCGGCGCTGGCGGTAGATTATGCCGCCAACAAAGAGAATGACGAAGAAGACGGCGCCTATGATGGGGTATGCGGCGAGTAGCAGCCAGGGGATAGGGTCAAGGATGTTGGTGAAGCATGGCGATGAGGGATCGAGCGAGCCAGTCGACGATAGACGAGAGATCCGCAGAGTTCGAGGAGGGGAACGCGAGACAAAGACCAGCCGTCAGCAAACATGCTTCGATCACTGCGCGCGCCACTCACCGACGATGATCCCCGCGACCGCGCCCGTACCGATGTGCCACTCCCCATTCTCATCCTCAAAGATATCCGCGCGCGCCGCCTGGGGGCACGCGAGGACTGAAAGCGCCACGAGCAGTGCGCGGGGCGGCAGCATGGCCCCGCGGGGGCGCGCCGTGCCCGATCCCTTGTGGGCGGCCCTCTGAGTCGACTCCTCCCGCGACGAGCGGTCCTCGCCGCGCAGCTCCGCTGGCAAAGAGGCCTCCCCGGTGTACATGGTCGATAGTATGGTGGTCGTAGGTGAAAGAGGGGCGGGGGGAGGCTTTGCGCTGCGCGTCGCGGTTTCAATTGACTGAATGGCGCCGCCCCGCGCCTTGGCGGGGGGCTGCCGGCGTGCCCCGCAGGCTTGGCAGGGGCCCTGCGGGGGGTCGGTTCTGGTCTGTCGCGACGGGCTGGTGATGCGCGGCTGGGCTGGTCGCCACCTTCACGCGAGCTGGCCAGCGCAGTCCAGAACAGACGTCAACGAACGTGCGTCTCTATAGGCGGTCTTCTCGGTCAAGAACTTCAGAGGTCAGTGGCGCTGGAGCAAGGCGAGAGAGCTCCGAAGTTGATAATTGCTGGCATAGGTACTGAGAAGGTATGTTCAGAGTCATGATGTATTGGCGGCGTCTTCTAGCCAACAGCGTTGCCTTCCACTCTTTTGGATCAGTAGTTCATTTTCAAGCTCAACGTGACTTGGCCGTATCTCACGAGACTTTCATGTGACTACAGAATAGTGGGTCTTCATGCGCCGACACAGATTTTCCTCGAAGACAAGCTCAAGCCTTGGCGCTACCGACGAATCAAGAGAATAACAGAAGGGTCAACTTGAGACTGTCGACGACGTAAGCAGTGTGCATATCTGGAACTTGGCACCTCAAACCGCACCCTCGTCTAGTTCATGCAGCCTTTGGCGCACTGCCAGCCACTGTCCCACGGGCCATTCGCTCGTAGCGCGTCCATCGTCGTCCCAGAAGGGGTCGAGATGCTGCTTGTGCATGCCCTCCCTCAGAGGCCGAGAGGCAATGCTGCAGCCTCGTACGAAGACTCGCCTGAGGAAGCGCGCCACGGCGTTCGTATCTCCCAGCGGGGACTCCGCAAAGTACATGCGCACAGGATGTTGCACGCGAGGTGCCTCAGCCGCATCGACGGCGAGCTGAGGCACCTCAAGGGCCTGAAGCCGGATGCATAGCGCGCGCAGTTGCGGGCAATGGTGCGCGAAGGCAGGCAGCACCGCCAGCGTCGCGCGCGCACTACGCGTGAGGTGGTCATGGACCTCCCTGGTCAGTGTGGATGCGTGCGTGTCGAGGACGAGGAATTCGAGCAGCGGCAGTGCGCGCGCAAGGGTCCTGAGATCCGCATCGGTGACGTCGAGCCAGCAATCGACGCCGAGGAAAGACAAATTCGAGTAGCGCGCGAGCTGCAGGAGGGCTCGGGCGGGCACGGGTCCCCAGTTCGGATCGACATCGCAATTGTAGTAGTAGATAAGTTCCTGGTTGCAGGATGGATCTAACGCATGTGCGATGAGCTCCAGATTGCGCTGACGAGTGTCGAATGTGATGGGCACCTCTTCTTCGTAGCATATAATGTCGAAAGCTGCTACCCTCAGAGGACGCTGCACGGTCGCGAAGAGCCTGTCCAGCGATGCGGAATCCTCAAGCACAACACGGATATGAGATAGGTGCTCCAGTCGTAGCGAAGGAAGCGCCTCATCGTCGCAGTTCACGAACCGCGAGCCCAGCGCAAATTCCAGCGATCGCAGGGATGACATCCGATCGACGGTCGCAAGGATGTCAGGACGTATGCCGGAAAGACGGAGAGACTCAACGTCATGTAAGTTGCCCAGGGCGTCGGTCAGGATCGCGGAGGCGGGTGACAAGATGTGCACCAAGTTGCCATGTATGCCCAGATCTGTGATATGGGGGCAGAAATCGGGAAGACGCTGGACAAGCCAGGAGCAGTGCATCGATCGCACCGTAAACCGGGAGATTGAGGGAGAGTACAGCATGGGAACGAGGGGGAAAAGGTCGAGGTCCGGCATCGTCCATTCAAGGACTTTGAGGCGAGGGAGGATGGGGTCCGGCTCGGAGTACGACGATATCTTTGCCAGAGTGTGACGGTCAATATCTATCTCCCAATAATCATCCAGAGATAGTTCAGGAGCTTTTGCGGAGAGCGCGCCGCATCGGCCATGCAAGTCGAGCTCGGTTATGCGCGACGCATATTTCTGTAGTCGAGCCCATGCCTTAGGCTTAATTGGCCCGTCTACCACCTGAGGGATAATGAGTTGGCAACAACACTCCCCATGCATCACTATGAGTATACGCGTACGTACTAATACCAAGGGCAAAACCCAGTCAGAAGAGCGTTCGATTCGGTGCTGGGAAAGGGTCCTCAGGAGCGGGATTAAGGAGTCCTGTTTCGCCCACAGCACATCCAGAGCGACATCGCAGATCAGAGAGTTAGCGACCGCGAAGGCCGCCAAGGATGCGTAAGAGTCCGAGAGTCGCAATTCTTCGCAGATGATGGTCAGAACATCGGGTTGATCCAGACAGCGATTTGGCGAAGACATGAGGAGGAGGTGCCGCGGTGACCCGGGCTGCAAGAGGTGCGAGAGGTCTTGCGATTGAAAAGTTCAGACCGATTCGCGGTGGTCCTCGTTGACTGCAGCCTGCTTTGCCTCGAGGTGTACTTTACGCACGGTCAGATGACGAGTTGGTATTCTGCGTGCCTCCAGTAGGGTATCCATCGACCGACATACGCAGCACATGCACATATCGGTACCATAGCCCTCGTCCTCTGCTACATCCAGGATCTTCTCGCGCACAGCAGGCTATGCCCTCACTGGCTAGTCGTTTGCGGTGTCTCCATTATCGTCCCAAAAGTTATGAAGGTGCTGCTTGTGCCAGAACCCGTCCAGCGCAACATCGCAGATCAGAGAACTGGCGGCCGCAAAGGCGGCCAAGGAGCCAAAGGAGTTAGATCGTGGGCATTCGCAGATGATGAGCAGAATGTCGGGTTGATTGAAACAGCTCGGTGGATGCATAGGTGGGACTCGCGAGCCGACCAGAGAGAACACGGAGAGGCTTCAGCTGAAGGTGGGTAATTTGGCTGGTACGGCCTCGAAGTTCTAACGTGGCTGTCATCGTCGAAGTCCAAATTCGGTAGTGGGGTCGACCCCTGTTCATCGTTGTGGGTCCGCGATCACGGGGGCACGGGCAACTGTAACATTTTCATCGGCTGTCTCCGAACGCTATACAGCTCGTCAACGGGCCACTCGATGGCCGCCTATCCAGGGTACCCGCCTGCTGGATTCTACCAATATCCAGGTAGAATTTATGCCTGATTTCTATGCGATCTCATTAGAACGACGTTGCAGACCATCCGCGCGAACTCAAGAAGACATACCTCGCACTTCTGCCGCCAGAACAGATCATTGAGATATGCCTGACGCTCGATTACTATGTCCCATTGCACTTCAAGGGCGCCCTGTGGCCTCTTGACCTTCAGGGAACGATTGATGCCATAAGAGCGGTCAAGGAGAAGGAAGAGCGAGAGAAGCGCGAGCAGGAAGAGGCGGCGCAGCGCGAGAGGGAACAGCGGGAACGCGATCAGCAGCAAAGTGCACCCTCTACCGATCCGTCAAGCGCCGATCCACCACCAGAAGGAGGCAGCGAGGGCGCGAAGGAGCCAGAGAACAACGGCGCTGACAAGTCGCAAGAGCCACCCGCGCAGCCAGCACCCCAGGAAGCCAATGCATCTTCCACCTCCACCTCCACCCCTGCCCCTCCACCCCAGCCTCAGCCTCAGCCGCAACCTCAACCTCAAACTCAACCGCAAGCGCCTGTCCCGTACGGCTTCCCATACTACCCTTATGGCCCGTATCCGCCTCCCCCTGGCTATCCACCCGCGGACGCGCCCATCCCCGCGCCAGCCCCTGCACCGCAACCACCACCTCCGCCTCCTCCCTTGACTTACCCGCACCCCTCGCACCCGCTATACTCAAACAGTCCATCAACAGCTGGTCCTTCTCGCGCCTCGCAGGGTCCGCAACCTCTACCGGCCGCCTCATCCGACGGCAATGGCCCGACGGTGGGCCCGAGCGCGGGGATGCCGAGCTACGAGGACATGATCGTAGAGGCGCTGCTCGAGGCGGAGAATGCGCCTCCAGACGAGAATGGGCAGCGGCCGGATGGACTCGCGCCGAAGGACGTGTATGCGTGGATGGCGGCGCATTACTCGCTGCAGTCCAACTTCCGCCCCTCAGCATCGCAGGCCTTGCAAAAAGCATACAAGCGCGGCCGACTCGAAAAGGGCGCAGGCGGGAAGTACAAAGTCAACCACAACGCTGGGGCGAGCAGCTTACCCGTAAGTGCCTCTTTTACCTGACCATATGCGCCTATCTGGCTATATGCGCCGGGTATATGCACGTCGCACTCACGCCCCTCCCCCAGATGACCCGCCGCAACAACCGCCGCCCCCAATCCTCCGTCCCCCCACCCCCGGGCACCATCCGCGGCATGCACATCACCACCCCGAACTCCGCCGCCACCAGCACACCCGTCTTCACCAACTCCAACTCGCAGAACCTCGACGCGCTCTTCACGCTCACGCAGGCGCTCGAGCAGAAGGGCGCGCAGGCGCACCACGCGCCCGCGGACGCGAACAGCGGGGACGCGGCCGCGTACGAGGCCGCGCAGACGCTGCTGAAGGCGATCCAGGAGCGGTATGCGGCGGAGAATACGCATGCAAGCGATGGGCAGCAGCAGCAGAACCATCACCACCAGAACCAGCAGCAGCATGGGCAGACGGTGAATGGGCATGGGCATGCGTCCAATGCATCGGCGTCCGGGGGCCAGGACGCGATGGAAGTGGATATGGAGGGTCTGGACGCGGATACGCGCGCGCATCTGCAGGCGCAGCTAGCGCTTTTGGCGGCGCAGTTGACGGAGATCGCGTACGCAGAGCAGGTGGAGGCGGCGGACGAGGCGGCGGCGTCGCAGCATGCGCATGGGATGCAACAATCTCAAGGGACACAACCAACGCCGATGCAGACGACCCAACCAACGCAAACGACACCTGCGGCAACAAGTGCTCCTTCGACCCAGCAACCGATGTTCGCGAGCACGTCGCAGTGGTCAAATCAATTTGCGTCGACGTCGTTGGCAGCTCAACAAGCGCCGACTTCGTATGCTTCGACAACGTATGCACATCAGCAAGCATCGACTTCGTTTGCGCCTCAGCAAGCATCGACCTCGTTCGCGCCTCAGCAAGCGTCGACTTCGTACACCACACAACCGCCCGCCCAACCCTCCATCCCCATCGATCCAGCCCTCTTCGCCTCCGCCTCCACCTCTCATACGCAAAACTCGACCGCGTCCCAATCACCATCGACGCCTACCCCTCAGACCCCTCAACCCGCGTCTGCCCAACCTTCGGAACAAGCCACCACCCAGCCCGAACAACACCCACAAAATCATCCCCCAGACCCTCAGCCCGAGCAGCATCCTCCCGCCTCCGAGCAGCACCCTCCCGCCTCCGACTCGCACGCCGGCCAATCCCATGCCGACCCCACGACGACCGACACCGAGACCGCGGACGAGATGGACATGGACGCGCAGATGGAGGCCGCGATGGACGAGATGTCGCGGGATATGGAGAAGGATATGGGCGAGCATGGGGAGGAGGGGCATGGGGAGCACGGCGATGGGGAGCACGGAGGAGGCTTCCAAGGAGGGGACTCTCAGCCTGCATTAGGAGGAGAGATTGGAGAGCAAGGTGGACCTTCACAAGCGCAATCCGCGTCAGAGCTGCAAGGGAACGCACAAGCAAAGCACGAAGGAGACACCCAACCTCAGCCAGACACGCACGGCGACATCCAAATGGACCACGACGAGGACGACGAGGACGACGACTCGGATGACGACGACGACATGGAGGAGGTCGAGGTCCCCGCGTTTGTGCACGAGCAGGTGCAGGCGATTATGGGGCAGTTGGGTGTGGCATGATGTGGTGTACCCTATGCGATGTATGTACTCCCATGTTTGGTAGTCTCTCTTGGGGGTGGCATACTTCATGAGAGCCGGTGTTGATTATTCCTATCTTATTACCAAGAGAGCGTTTGTCAAGTGATGTAGCTTATGCAAATACTAGCCCTCGCAACCGCAAGGTCCGCCCTATTGTCGTACCGCCCTGTGCAATGATCAATATTTGCTGTATACTTGGTCGATATGAAGATTCCACCATAGTATTGACCGTTACGTCACAGTTGGACTTCTGTGTGACAAGAGCTGTCGAGCTCTCACCCAAAACGATATGTGTATCGTGAACACATTATATAGGTACCCGAAGGCAGCCAGCAGGCAAACACTACTAATCCCACCCGTCGACATCAGCCCTCACTCCCGTGTCCAATGCTCTTCCCAAGTATATGTCTTTGGGTGTAGCCCCGCAAGCATCCTCCAGCGCGTGTTGGAAGTGTAAGCATGCGCCACCGTAGCGCCAGTGAAAATTATTATCGCACGCCTTGCATGCAGCTCGGCTAATCAAGTCTTTCACCGGCGAGCCAGGAGTGACGCCCGTCAAGATTGTATCAGGCAGGTCGATGAAGGAAAGCGGATGGGCGACGAGCTGTTCGAAGCCTTTCTCAAGGATGCGCCTGACAGCGTCTTCGCACTCGCCACCAAAAGCGCAGAAATCGTCACCCTCCTCCTTCCACACTACAAACGGAGCGAGCTTGTGGGGCATGAAGTGCGTGAGAGCCAGTCTTCCGACTTCCAACAACCGCAACATATCCTGGGATGTCATCAACGCTGGCAGGCGTGCCCTTGCTTCGGCATCGAGGTAGGTGGCGGAGTGGATGTTGTATATGACCGAGGGAAGAAGCCAACGAGCGCCAATCTCCAGTGCGATGGCGTGGACCCTGCAGAAGAACTCGACAGTGCGGCCACCATCTACAGCGGCAGAAGATGGTTCGAAACCCGCGGTGTGATCAGAGCCCGTGTCTGGAAACGCGATACTGAGGTGGTACAGCGCGCGCTGGCGAAGGGTCTGTACACCATACTTGTGGCTGAGGCGAAGGGTAGCTAGTAGCTTGTCCTGATGTATATGGCTAGGGTATACCTCGAAGTACCTTCAAAACCGTTAGCACGAAGCCCCATCGCTCCAAGTCGCAGCAATCCCACGTACCCTAGCAGCAACACAGACTTCAACCAGTGCAGAACCTCTTCAGGAGGATCTGGAAAGCTCATCATGGGCAGCCCCTCATACATCTCCCCATCGCGCGGCTGGGGCACGGAGAACATGTCGGCCAGGACGGGCGAGTTGGCCGCGAGGATGCTCTGGTGGACGCGGCATACGCGTTCTCCGACGCGGATTACGATGTTCCCATCCGGAAACCAGAGTTCAGGTATAGTTTCGAGCTTCATTGCTCGAGGACGACGCTAGGGTCAACGAGAGTCTGTTGCAGATCGGAAACAGGCTGACTTGTGGGTAGGCTGATTTCGGCAAATGCCGCCGAGTGTCTCCCACGGTTCAACTTTTCCTGTCATTCCTCAGGATTCGAGGGCCGTATTCTACCACTCGTACACTCATACATGGATACTTCTTTGTTCATTGAACGAGTATGGCAATCTTCATTCAGACCACGGCCACAAGCAAGCCTCGAACTTTCGACTTGCATTGCGGAGTGAAAATGTCACGGTTCGACTTTCTGTGACTTGCCGGAACCAAAAGCTGCTATGCAGGTGTCCCGCTGAGCAGGTCGCCTTTCATGACCTTGGATATATTGGTAGGAGCATAGGACGTTCTGCGACCCGTATTGGTCCATGTAGAACTGGCCTACAAAGAAAAGATACGCTCTTCGCGCATTGATGAGACAGCACGACCAAACAATGGTAGTGTACCCGATCTTGCCAGTGCATGTACAGAAAATCAGTGCAGCAACACTACCGTAATCTATTGGCTCCTGCTAGTTTGCTGGCTTCCTGTGTCTAGCTCCCTTGCGTCCCTGAGATCCTCGTATGCTGCATCCTCCTCAAACACCCGTTGGATCATAGTGCACGCATTACCGTAACGATTCTGGAACGCAGTGTTGCACGCCTTGCACGCCGCCTTGCCAATCAAATACTCCACTGTCGGGGACCACGCGTAAGGAGCGGTCATAAAGGTCTCCGCCTCGATGTGGAGGAAGGAAAGGGGCTGCGCGATGAGATGATCGAAGCCTTGGTCGAGGATGTCCCGAACACCGTCCCTGCATTTGGTGCCCCCGACCTCGCAAACATCGTCCCACTCGTGTTCTCTGACCGTGCTCAATTTCGGCGTGAGCTGACAGGGTTGGAGCGCTGCGAGGCTTGCGCGCGTGAGGTTCCATAGCTGCAGCATATCCCGGGCAGACAGCAACGCAGGCAGACGGGCCCTGGCCTCGTCGTCGGAATAGGTAGCGGAGTGGATGGTATATATGAGACTCGGAAGAAGCCAGTCGGCGCCGATCTCGACTGCCAGGGCGTGGACCTTGCAGAAGAAGTCCACGTTGAAGTCGCCGTCAATGGAGGTCTCCCGCCGGTGGTCCTTGTCGAGCAACAACTTAACGTCGTCGCTGAACACAGATGGAAATGCGACGCTGAGATGGTAGAGCGCACGCTGGCGCAACGTCTGCACGCCGTACTTGTGGCTGAGGCGGAGAGTGGCGAGCAGCTTGTCCTGAGGGATGCGGCTGGGGTAAACCTCGAAATACCTTTACCTGAAGTCAGCGATGTCTGAGCACGAGTCGCGAAAAGCAGTAAGATCGCGGTTCGACGACGTACCCCGGCAGCACCATGGACTTTAGCCAGTGAAGGACGTCTTCCGGCGGATCAGGGAAGCTCATCATGGGCAGTCCATCGAACGTCTCCCCGTTCTGGGGCTGCGGAATGGAGAGCATGTCGGCCAGGACGGACGAGTTGGCGGCCAGAATGCTCTGGTGAATGCGGCACGCTCGTTCTCCGACACGAACTACGATAGACCCATCCGAGAACCAGTGATCTTCGACCCTCTTCAGGCGCAAAGCTGCATAATCGCCCCGAGGGTTTTGGAACTCCATGGCAGGATACGGAGAGAGCAAAAAGGCAGTCAAAGCTTGCACTTGAAGAGAGCACGACGCGTTGTTGTGATTTGTTTATTCTACGCGTCGCGCCTTGTCCTCGACTCTGAGCGACTGCTAAGCGCCCCCACGTTCCTTGGCGCCGCCTACCACCACATCGTGGACAGGATGGAGCAGATTCCAAGACTAAAATCCTTGCTCTTGTCCATCGCAAACGGCGCCACCGCGCCGAACCTTGAACAAGATGTCTTCAACGCTCTGAACGCGTCCAAAGACCAGTTGATACGTATATTCGATGTGGGGGCACGGAATACAGCAGAGAAGAAGGAGCTGGAGGCTGGTGCGTAGTGGGACCATTGTGTTCTGTTGTCAGTATGCTGAACATCTCGAAGGTCGCATGCACATCAAGGACAGCCAGCGTGCGCTGAACCGCGAATTTGTACAACAGGCGCTCTTCCTGGCGCAAGAGCTCGACTGCTCAGAAGCTTACGTCACCGAGATTCTATGGGAGGTGCAGAACGAGTACCACAACGACGACCCCTTGCGCTGGATCGAGCTCTCAGTGGCGGTCTTCCATCGACGACGGCGAGACCTGGCACATTGCCTCGAACTACTATTTGACCTTGTCAAGCTTTCAGGCGATGATCGGTCGTCCCTCAGAGTGTGGGCTCGCAATGAACTCATCGGCAGCCCATCTTCCGTGTCATTCCCCGCGCGCCTTATGAAGGAGCTGGAGAACCTGACGAACTTGATCGCGCGGACAGAGGTGGCGAGAAGAAACGCGCGCAGCAACACAATGGCCACAGGGCCAGGTATGTACTGACACCCTGCCATGCCCTACACGCACTGATCTCAGACCCACAGGAACGTTAGCGCTCGGTGCTGATGTCCTCACTGCTCGCATCGAGTCCCTCAGGAGCGAGAGGCGAACAATAGCCCTCGTGCTCTGCGCCGTCCTCGCAAATGACTTCTTCGGCCCGTCCGACATCAAGACGATTGTCGACTGGCTAGCTGAACGGCCAAACGACCCACTCACGTACTACATGCTCACTGCCCTCTTCACCGTGATCGAGCCGTCAGAGGAGCCCTTCCGCCAAGCTCTACCCCGCGACGCGTCGCTCGTGTCACACATGTCTCAAAAGCTTGCCCCGACCACTCGCTGGAAGGACACCGGCCTGAAGGGCGCGATCTTGCTGAAGTGGACTCTCTTCCTGACAGACGCGCGACACCTGGATGAGAAGCTTGAAGCGCGCCCCGGTCTCACGGCCGACGAGCTTGAGTCCCAGACGTACAATGCCATCTACGCCGGCGCC
The DNA here is from genome assembly GCA_024196135.1 of Pleurotus ostreatus/Saccharomyces cerevisiae fusant. Taxonomy (NCBI): domain Eukaryota; kingdom Fungi; species Pleurotus ostreatus/Saccharomyces cerevisiae fusant. The sequence continues at coordinate 2,495 of JAMQCK010000102.1, read as the reverse complement.
TTCCAATTCCTCACTTGCGTTATGCTGCACCTGGAACGGCAACGAACTCCTTCGACGCGCGACTTTGACCTTTCTCAAGCACATCTCGACCAGCGGGAACCACCTCCAGATGCTTTCAGGCCTTTGATGTATGCTACCTTCCAGAGCCTAGTTCGCAGCACCATCTCGTATGCCTCCCCTGTCATCCGCAAGATCAAGCAGAAACAAGAGGACCGCGGGCTCGCACGTGGCGACCGACAAAAGGCTCCCGAGGAGCAACGCAACGACATCCCGACCCTCTTCGCCTTTATCGGCCAGCTATACTCCGCCCTGCCACCTGACAGCGCCCTGCCCTTCTGGGGCTCCGAGCCGCTCGCGGGCGTGAAGAGCCTGCACGAGCAGATGGAGGTCGAGACCGGCAAGCTTCCCAACTTCCTCCAGTTCGCCGTCTGGCAGACGCCCGTGCCCCCCGTGGGGCAGCCGCACGCGGACGCGTCGATGGCGATCGCGCTGTACGACATGCTCAGCGGGCTCGCGCACGGGCCGCAGTGCAGCGAGCTCGCGTACAACTTCATGGCGCGCGCGACGGGCGACGTCGTCGCGGGCGGCATGCTCGCCGCGGGCTCGTCGGGCGGGCAGGGCGTGTCGTGGGCGGCAATCTTCAATACGCTGGAGTACTGGGTCAATTTGGGGCCGCCGCGGACGGCGCAGGCGCAGTCGCTCATTCCGGGCACGTCGTTCTTGGGACAGGCGTCGGCGTACCAGCCGCAGCCAGTGCAGCAGCCGCCGAAGCCTATACCGATATCGTTGGGGGAGGTCCTGCTGGCGCAGGCGTTCCTCAGGTTCACTGCGACGGTGGTGCGGGACTCGCTGAACGTGCGCGATATGATGGCGCGACATGTCCAGTTCCATGGGCGGCATGCCATTCAGGACATGGTCGTACTGATCACGCTGGCGGTTCCGCTCGAGCTCAAGGCGTCACTCTTCGAGACGCTCGCCGCGTTCGCGGAGCCCGGCGGCGGCAGCCAGGGCACTGAAATATGCATGGGCATCTGGACCGCGATGGAGAAGGAGCAGGTCATCGACGTCCGCGGACCCACCGGCCCCTCCGCCCTCGCCGTACCCCCGACAAAGGGCGTCGAAGTCGAGCTCGAAGAAATCGAGGTCCCGAACAAGGTCTTCCCCGAAACAATGGGCTTCCTGCGCCTGCTCACAACCCTCGCGCACACCCCCAAGCGAATCTCCGCCCGCGACCGCGCGCTTGACGCCGAGAAGCTCAACACTGTGCCGCCCACACTCGGCCAGCCGTACAGACATCCAGGCATCGGGCCCTACGTGCGCTTCGTCGTGGACACCGTATTCGCCAACGTCCATTCGAGGGAGTACAGGAACCCATCGGACCGGTGGGAGATCAATGACCTGTGTTTGTGCTTCATCGAGCGCCAGCTCGCGAGCTTCGCGCCCGAGCGGCTGGCGGAGGTGGGCGAGGACGCGGCAGCGCTGCGGGCGATCGTCGAGAACCTTGTCGTGCACCCGGGGTACGAGCTTGCGGTGCGCTTGTTGTCAGATACGCCGCTGAGAACGACAATTTTGCGGTATACGGTGGATGGGATCGACGGCCTGGCTTCGGAGTTGGGGCAAGAGCCGTTCTTCTGCACGTCGCTCATCCGGGTGGTGCGCATTATCCAGCGGGTGTTGGAGATCCAGGACGTGTTCCTCGACGCGCTTGTTCCCCTGCTCGCGGACGCGGGCGACGTGTCGAAGGTCTCCGCGCATGTGCACCCGCGCTCATACTACACGCGCTTCGACCAGGCGCTCTCGTTCAACGTCGCGTACGTGCCGTCGCTCGCACGGTGCATGGCCGTACCGCAGTATGGCGAGCTGGTGCTGCTGGCGATGAAGATCATCAGCTCGCTGGCGTCGTCGCACTACCTGCCGAACCTTGCCACCCTGATCGAGCGCTCCGCGGAGTCGGAGGAGATCCTCGCGGGCCTGGTGCAGATTCTGCGAAGTGACTCAATGCAAGACGTGCAGGAGGCAGAGGACTACGCGTCTCAGGTGACGGGTGCCGGTGCCCTTGACCCCTTGACGGACTCTGCGTCCCTGGAGCAAGCTATCCGCCTCGCCGCGCTGGACCTCTTTGTCGAGAACACGAAGACGGAGCGGAAGTTTCCGAACGTGGCGCATCTATTCCTCTTCGGTCAGTTGTTGCCGACGCGCAAGGGGATCGAGGACGCACATGCGCTTGGTGCGAAGACGACCTGCTTCCACGCCATCCTCGAGCTCGTCAACCACGCTATGCCCAAGGTCGGTGACAAGGGCAAGGCGCCTGCTATCGAGGGCGCGACGGCCCCTGGGACGCCGCTCTTCCTCGCACTGCCCGGCTTGGCGGAGAAGTGCTACCAAGTGATCCTCAACCTCTGCCAACACCCACGGACGTCGGAGGTGACGATGCGCTACCTCCGCTCGCACGACCATTTCTTCGCCCGGCAGCTCGCCGCGATGCGCAACTACGT
>JAMQCK010001018.1:0-12995 GCA_024196135.1 Pleurotus ostreatus/Saccharomyces cerevisiae fusant | reverse complement strand
GTAGATAACGTGTAGATAAGATCACGGACCGCAGTGACTCCGCGTGGGGGAGTCGTGCAGGGTGTTTTGCCGGGGCACGAGGATGTGTTCGCCCGGGACACTTCGCTGCCGATCACCACGGGTCATCGGCCTGGTCTTGAGGGGGAGTTCCGGCTTCGCAGAGTTCCGACACTCGGCCTGCTCGAGTCGAGGGGGAGTGTTGAGGGAGCTGCTGGAAGCGACTCGCCAGCCCTCGAAGGAGCTTACTAAGGTGCTGACTAAGATTGCTTAATAAGGCGAAATTTCTAGTTACTTTGTAGTTTAGTATATATACAGTGAAATACAGCGGCGAGGGCATGCGTTTGCGAGGCAAACGACCCTACGCCTTGATCACACGCACCCACCCTCTCGACGTCTAACCACGTCCCTGCGCGCACCCTCTCACCACAACATGTGCCATTGTTCATTCCTGTTCTTCCATGGGGTCCTCGCCCATGGCAATTTTGCCACAAACGTGCAGATTTCTCCTTGTCCAATAATTCTGTCCTGACGACAGAAGATATGCACCGACAACCAACAAGTAGCAAGGACTTACACGTCCTGTATCTGGTATCTACACGCTTCACCCTCGCCTCACTGATGCTTTCATTTAGAGCATTGAAGTCGAACTAACCACGTGACCAACCTCGGGGATCTGCGCTGAGGGCAAACGTCCTTGGCGATGTCTTGCGATGGCGCAGAGTAGATCTCACCGACGCCTCGCCGGACAGGCATGCATGTGAGATGAAGCGAGACGCAAGAGCAGCGCGACGGCGAGACCAGAAGAGCACGGCGAGGCTGGAGAAACGCCGTCGGCTGTGCAAGGGCAGCGGAGAGTTCCTCGAGGACAGAAGACATCGTGCAATCGTCCGACGCAGGCACCCATAATTTTCTTCTTGTCTCGACAGACCCAGTCGCTTACAGGGGCGCAGATATATTGAGAGTTGTTATATTGCAGACTTCGCCATGGCAACGAGCAGTACCTGCACAAATACCAACTTGATCCCGAGGAAATTGAATGCGCTGGAGCAGATTGGTCGGCCAGGGGTTCAGCGCGGCGAGAAGACGCAGACAACTATTCATTCAAGAAGAGGCTAGCCTTGGGGCGCGACTCTTGATGCGAACCACGTCAATCGACAGTCCCTGGGACTACCCTGGCGCGATGGGGAGCATCGAGGCGGGTGAAGTCGTCGGTGAGTTCGCGCACGAAGATGGAGTTGGAGCGACGTCGGTGCGATGGTGTGTCCAGCTGCGGGCTGGGCGCATGCTCCCATCGCGTTCGAGAGTGCGGCGAATGCAACGGGGCTGGCGACGCGCCAGAGGACGCGGTCCAGGTCTTGGCGGCCACTCCGGATCCGACACCCATCAAGCACAGCCCCGTCGACGGAGCCCAGGCGCTTGTCCGGAAAAGGCTACTCGGCTGCCTAATCAGGCAATTTCGGAGGGCCGCGTGGATCAGGTGACTGGCGCTTGTGCGGGGTTATAAGCCCCGGCTTCCACTTACGGCCAACGTTTCTCTTCCGTCCCCCATCTTCTCAACACGACTTTTGCCGCGATGCGCTCGACGACTTCGACGCTCGCGCTTGCGCTCTGCGCACTTCCGCTCGCTACCGCCTCCGCATCCCACAGCGCCCGCGGCATCGTAGACGCTGCCGATGATGAATACGACTTCGTAATCGTCGGTGGCGGCCTCGCTGGGTGAGTGCCAAGCCAAAGAAATTTGCGCGACTTCTGACGCATATACCCAGCCTCGTCCTCGCCTCCCGCCTTTCCGAGGACTCTAACCACACTGTGCTCGTCCTCGAAGCAGGTGGCACTGGCGACGACGTCGCCGACCGCATCAGTACGTCTTGTCCGTCCCCACAAACTTCCGCGGTGACTAACTCGCGCTGCAGACACTCCCGCGGAAACCTACCAGAATGGACTTGTCAAGTCCGAATACGATTGGGCGTACACCACCACAGCCCAGAGTGGAATCAACGGTCATGAGGCTTCGTGGCCCCGTGGCAAGGTGCTGGGTGGCTCCTCGGGTACGCGTCTATTCCCATCCCGACATGCTATCCGCTCACACGTTCGGATATAGCCATCAACGGCATGTACATGGTGCGACCCTCCGAGGTCGAGATCAACGCCTGGCACGACATCGTGGCCGAGGACGACGAGGATGGTGCTCAGTACTGGACTTGGGACGCCCTTCACAAGGCGATGAACAAGGCCGAGACGTACAGCCCTCCGTCAAGTGACATCGCGTCCCTCGCCCGCATCGATGACGACAGCAGCGTACACGGCTCGGACGGACCTCTGCATGTTAGCTATCCCGGCTAGTGAGTCGTGCATATCGCGTGTTTTGAGGCGACGACTGACCGTGTTCCTAGTTCATTCGAGGCTGTTTCACAGTATCAGTCCGCTCTCGAGAGCCTCGGTGTCCCGCACAACCCGAGCCCGGATGGCGGCCAGACCCACGGCACCTTCGTCACGACTTCCTCCATCAACCCCGCCAACTGGACTCGCTCGTACTCTCGGTCCGCATACATCGACCCTCTGCCGCCGCGCGACAACCTGCACGTCTTGCCAAATGCGCACGGCCTCAAGATCAACTTTGACACGAGCAACGCGGACAATGTCACGGCTACTGGCGTCGACTACTCGACTGACTATGGCGTCTCCACCAAGACCGTGAAGGTTAACAAGGAGGTCATCCTCGCTGGCGGTGTCATTGGCAGCCCGCAGCTCCTCATGGTCAGCGGTGTCGGTCCGTCAGATGTGCTCTCGAGTGCTGGCGTCGAGAAAGTCGTCGAGCTTCCGGGTGTCGGCAGCCACCTCATCGACCACTTGGGCAGCGCTATCATCTACTCGACCAGCGTTGACACTGCCGGCCACCTGTTCAAGAACGGCGAGGTAGGTAGCTTCCTGTGAAGCTGAGTATATGCGCTCTAACTCTAAGTGCAGACCTCTGCGGAATTCCTCTCCTTCGTCAACTCTGCTACTGCCTACGTCAACATGACCGCCATCATGGGCGCCGACGCTGTGGCGCAGCTCAAGAGCGACGTTCTCGGCGCGCTCGACGACTCGGTCAACAACCTCGTTGGCAGCTACCCTGACGAAGTCAAGGAGGGCTACAAGAGCATCTACCAGTTCTCTGCGAACATGCTCGACGAGACTGTTGGTGGCATCGAGCTCCTGCTCAACCTCATGGGCGACGGCTACGTTGGCATCACCGCTGCCATCCAGCACCCCTTCTCCGAGGGCCGCCTCACGATCAACTCGACCTCCGCTTTCGACTACCCCGTCATCGACCCGCAGTACCTCTCGCACACCGCCGACCTCCAGATCCTCCGCGCGGGCTTCAAGTTCGCGCGCCAGGTCGCCAACAGCGACGCGCTCTCGAGCGTCTTCGGCGACGAGACCACGCCGGGAAGCAACGTGCAGACCGACGACGACTGGGACGCGTGGATCAAGGACAACGTGTACACGGAGTACCACCCCTCGTCCACCTGCGCGATGATGCCGAAGGCCAAGGGCGGCGTCGTCGATGCGCGCCTGCGCGTGTACGGCACGGCGAACGTGCGCGTCGCGGACTCGTCCGTCTTCCCCGTCTCGCTCGCGTGCCACTTGATGGCGCCGACGTACGGCGTGGCGGAGCAGGCGGCGGACATCATCCGCGCGACGTACAACGGCGGCAGTGTGAGCGGGACGGGCACGGCGTCGGGCTCCGGGTCGGAGCAGACGAGCGACAGCCAGGACGACAACAACAATGGCGCGATGGCGGTGGGCCCGGCTGGGCTTGCGGTCGCGCTCTCGGCTGTGGTGGCGCTTATGGCGTTGTGAATCGACTGCGTCTAGACCGACTGAAATGTACTCCGCGACGCCGACGCCTCGCCTTGTCTCCGCCTGATGCATGGCACGACGTTCGACGCCTGGCACGATTTTCACGCCCCACCCTACCTTACCGCCTTCCATTCTACACGCCACGTCTCGCCCCCTCACCTTACACCCCTCACCTCACCACCACCCTCCTACTTTGTCTTTGGGTATACCTGTTGCCTCTCGGACATGACTTTTTCCTCCTACCCCCGCCACTCCCTCGGGCTCGAGGCTTGTTCCCTCGGGTCTGCTGTCTCTTTGCATGACCTTCGGGCTTGCTGTCTACATGTACAACGCCTCCGGGCGGTGTCCATCTGTACAGCGCCCTACGGCCTGCTACTGTTTCCCTCTGTAGGGCCCCGACCTTATCCCTCTGGGCCCGACTCTTATCTCTGACTCGGTTGTCCAGCTTGGACTGGACGGACATTGGCTTCGCGACCCACGCTGCTCTCCTAGGGACTCGCACTATTTATTCCTCTCTCCCCACCTACCCGCCCGGTCGATACTCTGTACCGCTGGCTGTATCTAGCGGAATCGTATCTGCCTACTAGGGATTCGTATCTGCCTACTAGGGATCGCGTAGCTACTACTGGGATGGTTACATCGCGTGCGCCTCGACGTCGCGGATACTGCTTCTCCTGATCTCTCCCTGTCGCATGAGCTTTATCTTACGGTAGATCTACCTCACATATACGCACTATTCGACCTGTAGCATAATTGCTGTTGCCTGATTTACTCGTACTGTCTCTCGTTGGTGGAGGCGGAAGCTTGTACAACGCGGAGATATACCTCTAGGGTTACCGAACATCGGTGGAGGAGAGATAGAAGAAGTGCACGAAGACTTTCTTTTAGATCTGCATACGAATACAAGAGAAGTATACCCCTGCGAGCGAGTTTTGGTCAGAGCTACAAAGATGTAGAAGATCGCTTCGACTCACCGACACCCATGGCCGACGCTCTAAATCATCCCTCCCTTTCGCTGACCCTCCAGCCTACACAACATTCACCTTCAACCCCGGAATCCCATTCAACAGCGACCTTCTCCTCAGCTCCTGCTTCCTCTCCGCCGACAGCCGCCAGATGGACCCCTCGAGCCGCGCGAGCAGGTCGCGCACCTTCTGGAACTCCTTCGGGTTCTCTTTGATGTACTGCTTGATGTACATCTGGCCTTCGCGCTGTCGCTTGATGGCTTCGGTGGCGGCGTAGGGGTCGTTGGAGGTGGCGCGGGGGAGGGGGACGTCCTGGGGTGGAGTGAGCGAAAAGTGTAAAGGGGTGATAGTTGTAAAGGACTGCGGCCAAAGCAGCGACGAAGGCCAGGTGAGACGAAGGCGAAGGAGAAAGGGACAGAAGATGTTGGAAGGAGTGGGGAAGGACTCTGGACAACTCACCTCAGGGTTGGGCGCATTCTTGAGGATGATGTACGCGTCGACGATGTTGCCGAACGAGCTTTCGTGTGTCATCTGCAGCTCGGCGAAGGCGATAATGGACTGGATGTTTTCTTTCAGGCGCATGAGGTTGTCTGTGTGCGTGGTGAGCGTAGTTGTGAGTACGCGTAATGGGGACGATGAGGGCGACGAGGACACTCACGATTCTCCCTGCAAATCTTGACGATCTCCAAGTACGTCTCCAGCGCTTGCTGGTGGTCGCCGGCGCGCTTGTGATACCAAGCCAGCTTGTAGCGATGCCTTATGCCGTTCTCAGGATCCGGGTCGAGGCCGATGGCGCGGCGGCAGCAGGCGGCTGCGTCGCGGTATCTGGAGGAGGGGCGTTAGCGGACGGGCCGATAGGGGATCGAGCTTGTCCTCGTTCTCACGAAGGATTACGCGTAGGAGTACGCCCAAAGCAAGAACACTCACTTGCTCACTTCCTCGAACGCTCCTGTTAGCTCCATCCACGAGCGCGCGTCGCCAGGTCTATGTGAATCGTTAGACACTAAGCAAAGACCTTCTAGGATTACCAAACAAACATACTTGATCTCCGTCGACTTCCTATTATAATAAATCGCATAGATGTGTAGCTTCAGCGCCGAGTACGAGCGCCCCAGGCCAGACCAGGCGCGGTAGTCCTTCGCGTTCACGTCTGTACAATTATGAGCGTCCAATCAATCGAGGTGCTGCCATACAGCTCCTCGCTGTGCCGCCACATGCAACGGTTCTGTTATTCCGGCCCGCACGGAACGAGAATATACGCACCAATCGCCCGCCTATACGACTCAATCGCCGCATGGTAGTTCGCCATTTCGTAGTACTCGTGCCCCATGAGCGTCCACGCCGCGCCGTAAGTTCGGTCCAGATAGGTCGCCTTGCGGAAGGCGCGGACGGCCTTCTCGTGCTCTTTGCGCGCGGAGTAGTGGTTGCCTGGGGCAGGGTGGGTTAGTCGATCTCGATCAACTCCCTCAAGCGTCCATCAGTCAAGTATCCATTTTCAAGTCCATAGTCGTGACCTGGGATAACGCCGCAAAGCAAACGAACCAACCACCCACCCATCAAGCAATAGTACTCCGGCCGATCCTGCGGCGCGCCCGCGAAATGCGCCGCCAGCTCCGCGATGCGCGCCTTCTTGTTCGCGAGCCAGAGCGTGCTCGCGTGCGCGTCGATGTCGTCGAGGCGGAAGGGCTCGGCGGCGAGGTTGGAGTCGAACTGCTTTTCGGCGTCGGAGAGGTCTGGGGGCGTGGGTAAGTAGGTGCGGTGGATGAGCGTAGTTTGCGATAGATGAAGAACTTCCGTCGGTGGAGTTTCACTCGCGTCGAGCGAGCTTCACTCATCGACCATCTCCCTCTAGCTCCCCATCCCACACCCAACAGAATAAAACCCTCACCCACCTCTCGTATTCAACAACACCCTCGCCGCCTGCCCCGCTAGCCACGTACTATTACAAAAGTACATCTTGCGCAACGCGCACACCGCGTTGAAGTCCCCCTGGCCCGAGTTGTAGAAATCGTTCGCGACCTTGACGCGGAAGCAGATGGACATGGGGTGCTTGGGGTCGAGGGGGAGGGTGGTGAGGACGTGGTCGAGCTTAGGGAGGAGGCGTCAGTTCTATCATCGCCGGCATTCTATCCTCGCCAATAAACAGTCTCTTTTTGCCAACACCAACACAAGAAAGGGAAAAAAGGACCAAGTGATATAAGGAAACAGACCTCAGCATACGTCTGGATGGCGGAGCAGAGCAGCTCCCAGGCAGACCAATTCCATGGCCGAGTAGCGACAGACGCGAGCGCGGCGCGCATGCAATCATGACGACGAGATAGTCGGTAGTAAATGATTCCTTTCCTGCGCGAGATTAGCATCTGGTGCCGCATATATGCGCCGAAAAGACCTACAAAAAGAGTATCCATGGATCCTCCGATTTAGTCGTAAACTCCAACAACTCGTGAAGGTCATTGTTAATCGGTGCGGGCGGCTGTTCGCGGGAAGCTGTTCGATATAGGCGGGTGGCACACAAAGGTTCAGCGGTCGGCACCTCAACGTCTCAATAGAGCACACTTACTGCTTAGCTTCCACCACTGCAGCTGCGCTACCCTCTCACTCTCCAGATACCGCGCATACAACCGGAGAAACACAGCTTTCGGGCTCTCGCAGTCCCGCAAGATCGTCGCCACGCGCTGGAACTCCTTCGCGTCGAACACCTGGCGGGCGTAGGCAAAGAAGTCTTCCTCCTCCTGATCTTCGGGGTCGGAGATGTCTGTGTCTGGGATTATGGTTGAGCCAGACGGTTCGTATGGGCTGTGGGAAGAGAAAGATGGTTCGCGAATATGGGGAAGAGAGACAGAGAAAGCGAGCCGCGTATACGCGCTGATATGCGAGTGGGAGAGAGAGTATGCGAGCTATCTCCGCATGATGGAATCCCTTCGCATTTTGGGATCACACTGCGTACTAGACTCCTTTCGCACACTGAACTAGACTTACTCTGCATCCGCATACTCAGGTCCTCCGCCCCGCCACCCGCCGCTCTTCGCCGCTCCGGCGGGATAGCATTGAGCATGTCTGTTGCCCTGCGCTCAGATATGTATCGCGATTTACTTCACACATATGGCAAGTACGTACCATTTCGTAGAAACAATCAACCCGCGCTCGGAGGACTCTTTGATTGAGAGCCGGAGTTCTCTTATCCAGGATGGGAGGGGGTCGGTGGACATTGTGTTCGCCCCGGAGGGTATTATAGATTATCTTTTCCCAGATTTCGAGCTCGAGGGCATCAACTGACGCCAGACGCGTCGAAGTTTGAGACAAGACGCGAAGGACGCGTCTTGACATCACGCGCCGTGCGATCCGCGTGCCGGGTCACGTTTTCGGCGACTGCCGGGCGTGGACCTACAGATTCACACATCGCCCGGTTGAACAGTTGACTTCAACCCCCTCAACATAGCTTCATGTCCACCTCCTTGTGACCCTCCTGCAGTAAGTTCCCTGACTCCTGGCATAGCATGACTGAAGTCCTGGCGCAATCTGGCCGTAACCAGTGCCTCATCACCACGAGCACTCAACTCTATTCTATGGAGATTGCTGGCTACGTAGCAAACGACGCCCATGTTCATGCCGTGAGGAGACTATGATGCGTGTTGGTACGCCTGAAGTCGTCACCAACCCCCGTAATCCATCCCTATAAGAGCGCGGTGCTTTGAGCTGAAGAGTCCAACAACCCACCGACTCTTCACGACCCACTCTGAACACCCACCCACCACCAACTAACAACCGTAGTCTACTATCATGGACTTCTTGAAGGGCAAGTCTTCCGGCAACGAGACGCAGGAGCGCCACGGCGGCGGCGGCGGCGGCCTCATGGACAAGGCCAACAACAGCCTCGGCGGCGGTCAGAAGGGCGAGCAGAATGAGGGTGAGCAGATTTCCCTGTGCTCTTCGAGAACTGCATCACTGACCACCCCTCACAGACGCCCTCGACAAGGGTCAGTAGAAGCGCAAGCCTCACATCCCGGACGTCGTCACTGACAAACCCCTCCCCCCCCAGGCGTCGACTTCGCCCAAGAGCGCATGGGCCAGGGCCAGCAGAACGACGAGTCCGCCGTCGAGCAGGCGAAGGACGAGCAGATCTCGGACGGCATCCGTCGGGGCTTCAAGAGCGCCACGGGCAAGGATGTCCCCATCCAGGATAAATAGATCTTTGGAGAGGGTGACCTGAAGGACTCAATGCGGAATTGTACTACTATATCTGTATAACAATGGATGAATAACGCGCTCGTCGTGTTGAACTCGAAGCTTGGACTTGCTCTGCGTGAGCCTTGCAAAGAAGTAGGAGAAGCTACGGTGATACTCTGACAGACATCCAAGAAAGCCAGAGAGGAGGTTGTATACCCTGCCAGAACTTGTTGAGCCCGACCACGACCGTCGAACGGCGCACCCTCCTCGAACGAACAAACACGCACGGCCGACGCCTACCAAGTTCGAATTCCCCGCTCCCTGACGTCACCGCACATCCTGCCGCATCGCCCTTCCTCCAGGGCGCAGCACCGGCGTAACCAGGGGTCGAGTACGCATCGCCTGACGCCAGTAGCGCGCGGAGCGCCTCCAATGCACACCGAGTTGCCCGCTACACGAATGCCAAGGGCGATGATGCATGGGAACGTCACCACCCCACCGGCGCTCTTATAGCTGGCGCGTCGTCAGCAGGGTGCCTTCACAATCACTCACCCAACGACCACACCCACGAACGACCTGACTTCTGTACACTCACGAACACACACCCCACCCCAACCCACCATGGACTTCCTCAACAGCCTCAACAAGAACAAGACCTCCGAGCAGTCCGCCACCTCGCAGCAGTCACACTCTGGCGGCGGCGGCTTCATGGACAAGATCAACAACGGGCTCGGCGGGGGGCAGTCGGGGGAGAAGAAGGAGGGTGAGTGGGAGGGTTGATGCGTGTAGGGACGAGATGGCTGACCAGTGTTTGGTAGACGCGCTTGATAAGGGTTAGTAGCAGCTCATTTCACGCTCCTTTCCCCTCCCACTCCCCCACTCCCCCATTACCTTCCTTTACTCACTCTCGCCCTTCTCATTCCTCCCTCCTCCCCTCCCCCTCCTTTCCTCCACACTCATTCCCCCCATTCCCCCCTCCCGGACTTCCCCTCTCCCCTCCCCTCCTTCACCCTTCCCTACCCCCCTCGCCCCTCCTCACCCCACCTAACCTCACCCCCAGGCGTCGACTGGGTCCAAGAGCACGTCCTCGGGCAGGGCCCACAAACCAACGAGTCCGCGCTCGAGCAGGCGAAGGATGAGCAGATCTCGGACGCGATCCGGAGGGGGTACAAGAGCACGACGGGAAAAGAGTTCCCGGTGGCGGATAAGTCGTGAGGGGGTTGGAGAGGGGATAAGGGACGGGGAGGAAGAGAACGAAGGACACTTGAATTGTACCTACCATGGAACTGTATAACATTGGATGAACAAGAGCTATGCGCGACAAGGCGCGCACATGCTGACGACCGGGATTGCATACGCAACGATTGCAAGAAAGCGATCAAGGAGGAAGACAGTGTAAGCTCGCAATCATCCACGAAGGCACGCTCGAGGATTCATCCATCAAGACATCGCGGCGCCATATCCCGTGGTATCAAGTCCAACGTACTCCTGTCTACGTTCCCAAAGTCGCGGCTGATGATCTTTCGCGAGCGGAGTTCCCTCAGCGCGTATCGGAGGTGTAATGCGTATAGCGCATCCTTCGCCTTGGGGTGGTCGTCAGTTAAAGGAGGGAGGGATAATGAAAGGCGTGTTTTACGTACCACCATGAAAATACCCAAACCCAGTATATTTCGAAACCACACCGGATCCGCACTCGCCCACAACCCCGTCCCGCCCCAAAAGGCGCGGAAGAACGCCGTGATCGAGCTCACATCCTCCCCCCTCCCCGTCCCCGTCATCCAGGAGTCGCCCGCCGTCTTCCAAAAATCGAGAGGTGTGAGCACCGGCGCCGGCACCACCGCGAACGGGTCCAGCGCTGGCTTAATCCCCAGCCCCGTCTTTAACCATGACGCATGCCTCGCAGCTTCGCCAAGCACCCAACCCATCCCGTTCGCGTAGAACGGCGTGAGGAGGGAGTGGCCGAGGCGCGCGAGCCAGTCGGTGCGGCCACGTCTTCGCTGTAGCGCCACCGCCTCATCCGCCTCGTCGTTTCCGTCCCCTTCACCCTCTCCCTCGCTGTCCGAGTCCTCATCCTCGACGAGCTGCCGCAATGCGTTCTCCGCAGTACTCTCTCGCCTCGGCAAGCCCGCGATCCGTCTAATCATCCTTCCCCTAACGAGCGAATACCCAAACCTCGCGCCCGGGATACCCAAAAAATGCACGAAGCCGGGCGACGGCGGCCACGCCGCGGTCGCGCCGCGCGGAAATGCGTCCGCGCGACCGAAAGACATCAGGGTCCGCCGCACGGTGCGATGCGCGGCCGCGGTGGAGGCGGGCCAGATGAGGAAGGCGGGGAGGGGGTCCCAGAGGATGTTGGCGATGGAGAGGTAGGAGCCGAGGAGGGCGTTGAGGGGGATCCAGGGGAGGCGGATGAAGGCCTCCCAGGGCCAGACGAGGGTGTCGTCGGAGAGGAGGATTTGGTACATTCTGGGTGGGGGGAGGGTTAGTGAGTAGGGGTGGGTGGGGGCGGGGATGGACGCACTCTTCGCCGATGTAGAGGCGGATGGAGGCGGCGCCGTAGGCGATGAAGACGGTGTATATTGCTGTGGGTATGGGTGAGATGGTGCGGAGGAAGAGTGTAGTGTTCACTCACATCGCCCAAAAGACAATATCGCCCCGACCACCAACGCCCTCATGCCAACCTGGATGCATCCCTCGACGATCCTATTGCCCAGATCGAGGACCTTGAGCAATCGAGAGGGCGCACTATCATTGACAGCGAAGGTGTACACCTCGTTGCATTGTGGACAGCGAACCTCCATCTTGTACGGGTCCGGGGCTTTAGGGAGATGGACGGCGTTGATCCAGTTCACGAGGCAGGTGCGATGCGCGAGCAGTGTGCAGCGACATGGGTGGGCCCAGGCATTGGATGGGTTGCTGCTAGCTGAAGCGAAATCAATGCGTGGGTTCACGGTCCTCTATGGTACGCACCGTCGAACGTTTCCTCCTGCTGGCATATAAAGCATGTTCGGCGCTATGCAGTGTCAATGCGGGCTCGGTGGCGATCTACTGCTCTCACTCTGAGCTGTTCCACGCGTATATCAGAGCCAAATGTTGATGCTGCCATAGGTACTCCAGATGAGTCAACCACGGCAGGGCGCGCGCGAGAGGTTGTAGGATGCTGGTAGGAGGCAAGCCTGAGAATTAGGCGCCCGTGCGTCAGGACTTCGGCCCGAATCGTGCGACCTCTGGGACCTACTGCACCAAATAGACCATAGCGCGGCCTCACTAGCAATTCCTGCAAACATCCAACAAAGTGTCTTGCCCTTGTTAGATGTAGCGGGTGGTAGAGAGTGTTCCTTCTTTTTTTGTTGAGCGAGCAGACCATGAAAGCAAGTAAGCAAGGGGCCAGAAACTATGTTGCTGCGTAAAGGCTCTGCGTAGAGGCTCAGTACTGTTGATATGCTTGCCGGTCTACGGCGTGAGCACTCTTTCCCCTTGCCGAGTCGGAAGTGTCGCTGGAGGTGCACAGATTCTCGGCGGACATCCAACCCAGCACATAATTTACTGGCCAATTCAAACCGAGATCCCGGCAAAGTCCGGACCATGAAAGCGTGACGAGCCGAAGTTCGAATTCTTCCAGTTCGTCCGGCGCCGAGTACAATGGAACTCTCTTCTGTCACCTTTGCCGTAGAACGAAATTTGACTCAGTCATACCCGGTCGCTTACTCCAACTCATATCCGATTGCTTACGCCAGCCTCCCAGTTACACCCACCGGCTACTGACCAACGAACAGGCCCAGGGTACGAGGCGTGGCGAGAAGGAAGTCCGGATTCAAGGAGGACTTAGCCGCAGAAGGCCTCTTATGAACGCGCGGGTATCCAGGCCGCAGCCTCGCTCGGGCTCGCCCGGTCATAGTCTCCCATGCGCCGAGCGTCACAAAAAGACTCAAGAGACTTTGCCATGACGTGCGTCTGAATATCCGAGGCTTGGGCTCGAAGCTCACGCATTCAATCGCTGTGCCCCATCTGGGCAAT
>JAMQCK010001017.1:0-13028 GCA_024196135.1 Pleurotus ostreatus/Saccharomyces cerevisiae fusant | reverse complement strand
CGGTAAGTAATAGTCCGCAGACGTGCCGTGTGCGAGCCTAAGTGGCCAAGAAGCTGTCTCAGAAGGGTCGGCTCAGGCCCCTGTCTGGTCTCTTCGGCAGTGAGGACGAGGGGAGTCGATGTTGTGAGAGACGCCTGCTTGAAAGAACGGGCTATTATCGCGGTCAGAGATGGAGATAAATGATCATATGTCGCCTGGATATGACTCCAGAGTCGCGCCGTGTTCCACGCAATACCGCGCCAGTGACAACAGACACGAGCCAGAGTGGTAGTAATCAAGAGGGGGTCATTGCGGGCCTCAGAAGTTTCGACGAAGTGGATGAAGATCTCGGAGAGCAGTTCGGCGGGAAGGCGGCGGATAGGCGCCAGAGTGGAACGAGTAATTTTGAGTTGATGCGATATTTGCCCGTGCAAGATGGTCAAGCGCCTGATCTCGTCCGTCACCTTGGCCAGTCCAAGGACAAGATCGTCAGCGTTTTCTTGGAGGAGTCGCGCCTGATCGACAGAAGGACCGAAGCCACCGCGCAAGAGATCCATGTTCGCGCGCGATCTGGCACGACTGAGCGGGGCTTGCATATTGAGCTTTGAGATCGGAGTCAGACCAGTAAGATCTCTGTAGCTCTTTGAGAAACCGCACTTACCTTCAAGGACTGCAGTGGCGACGCTTTCAGGTCCAGGGTGAGTGACGGGAACAAGAAACGACGCGCCACAAATGAATCGAGCAGCAATGCGCCGCTCACGTGCCTTCGGAACACCGGTCCGCCCCGTTGATCGTTCCGTAACCCTAACCATGATGGCGAACCTTGTCTCGAACGTTGATGTTCGAATCTCCGCGATACCCCCTACGCGCTTCCTGCCCTTGAGAGACCCCCACGCGCCCCGATGGGACCTACGAGCGAGAGATACAGGTCCCTGCTAGCCGAGAAAGACGAAGAGGTGCGTTCCCCTTCGATCCCCCGTCGTAGCGATCACTGACGCATGTTTCCCCCGTCCCCCGCCGTCCCCCCGCGTTCCCCTGCTTTTCCTCCGGATCCCCCACAGATCTCTCGCCTACAACTACTCCAGAAGGCTCACACTGCACGCACTGCGCACGCGGAGACTCGCCTGCTCGCCACTCTCGACATTCTCGATGCTACGCGCGCCGAAGCCGCCCAAGACGCAGCTACTCTACGCTCCGCCAATGCTGCGCTGTCCGCCAAGATCGGGGGAGTACGCGCTGCTGCCCGTGAAATAGAGGCGGAGCGCGATGATCTGCGACACGCAGTCCAGAAGCTCATTGATCGAGGTACGTCCTTCCCCTCTGGCCTCCGTGGCCGGCGACTCATCCGAGGCTGACAGCGTGTGCGGCCCCTTGCAGTTGAGGCCAACCACGACTATGCTTCCTGGCCGTGCGCACGAATGCACAGTACGGCTTTCGTCGGTGCGTCCCGCTCGTCTAGTCCGGGTAAATACAAATTTCTGACGTTTACGTAGAACCGATAAAAGGCAAGGGTTTTCCGCGAACTGCCGAAGACGACAAGCTAGTGGACTTCGCGTCAAGTCAAATCGCTTCCCTGCGGCTGCAGCGCGATTCTGAACGGCGAGCTCATGCATCGACAAGGCAGCGAGTTATAGAGTTGGAGGCAGCGGTTGCTCGGCGAGATGCTGAGCTGGATGCCTGCGTAGCTGCGCACACCCATCTCCATGCGACGTCCTCAGGCCCTTCTACCAGTACCAAGCATCCGAAGATACAGGCGGAACCGGTTGTCGCTTTCCTGGACTTCAATCTCATTACAAATCGCGCACTGGAGGATGAACTGCGAGCTCTCTCTCGCCAGGTGCGTCTTCTACGCTTTCATCCCAGGGACTATGCTGATGGATTATGCAGGTCGAGCGGCGGAAGAGACGGCGAGAAACCGGGCCACCTTCAACTTCATCCACACCATCTTCCGAACACGAGGTACCGTCGCCTACCCTCATACCTTTACCACCCGTCAAACCCGAGGCCCACGGCCGTGCAACGAAGAGAGAAACCTCGTCAAAGACCACGCTCGCCGAAGCGCAGAACATGATCAACTCGCTCGCTCTGGCTATCGATGCTCTCGAGCGTGAGAGGCAGCAACTTGTACGCCGTCCATTCCGTACTTGTTTATGAGCAAATTGCTGACCCCTATATCCTTTAGGTTCCGTCCAGGAAGCACACGTCCTCCTCGATTCGTACTTCGCGATCGGGCAGAGGCGAATCTGCAGCTGTCGAAGTGGCGCACGCTCCCCGATCATCTTCGCCCGTCCCATCAACATCTCCTATCAGACGCCGGAGATCTACATCGCGTTCCGCGGAATCAAACCCTCGAGCTTCTTCTCCCAGCCGACCTCGGCCTCCTTCATCTCATCGAACGGCATCTTCCCGGTCAACGTCTACTGCTCGCCCACGCAGGTCCGCTGAGCGGGAGACTACGCCTCCGCAAGCGCCCGCCCAAGCGTCGTCCGAGGCTTCGCAACGTACCTCACGCGCAGGCCCCTTCCAGTCGTCAGACCCGCAACCGCAGCCACCGCGTACACCAGCTCCGAGCAAAGCCAACAGGGCAACATTGCCAGAGAGCGACCCAGTTTCGATGGACTCGTCCCAGCGAGCTGGTGCGGCTGCCTCTGCGGACCCGTCCAACTCGTCCCTCGAGGTGAACGCATCCTCACGACCTCGCGGCCTATCACTTGCCGACTCCTCCGCAAAACCACCGCCACCTGCCTCACCGGAAAAGGCACCTCCCGAGTACGACAATGCGACTCGTTATCCCGACCTCACTGCCGATCTCACCGGCCTGCGCGAAGAGCTCGACGGCGTCCGAACCGAGCTTGCCGCTGCGCGGGGCAAGTTGGGTCCTGCGCTGCGCGAGATTAGCGATCTGCGCGACGATTTCGATCAAGCGCGGCGAGATCTCGAGCGGGCGAGGAAGGAGCAGCAGCGCGCAAGAGAGGAGAGGGAGAGCGACCGCGCAGAGTTGGAGGGCTTGAGGGGCGAGGCGAGGAACTCGAGGACGCAGGCCGCTGAGGCACAGAATGAGCTTGGCGGGCTCCGCGACGAGCTCGCCCGTTTACAGCGCGAGCTTGAGCGCGTCAATGGGGAGAACACCCGCTTGTCTGCCGAGCTTGCGCGTGCTTCCTCCAGCACCGGCCAGGCATCGGAGGAGACACGCCGCCTTACCGCGGAGCTTGAGCAGCTGCGGAACAGCCTCGAGCGCGTTACCGAGGAAGTGCATCACCTCTCTTCGGAGAACCACCGTCTCACGGCTGAGAACGAGCGGCTACGGGACGTGCTTGGTCGCGACCGTGCGGATGAGGCAGTACTCGCGCTCAGCGAGGGCGAGGGTAGCGGAAGGCGCAGTATTGCGAGTCGCAGTCGAAGCGGAAGTGGGAGCAGCATGAGCCTTAGCTCGGGCCCTCCAGGAAGTGCGAGCCGGATGAGCAGCACGAGAGTGAGCGGCGCGGGACCTTCCTCGAGAGGTCGCACGCCACCCGCTGAGCGCGACGCTACGCTTGGGAGCAGAGGGCACCTCAGGGTCGCCGCTAGCGACGTACCAGTCGGAGTCGTCTACTGGGCGTACTGGGCGACCACGTCTGCCTATGCGACGGCCATCTTCCCTTGCGGGTCGGTCGGTTTCGTCAGGTCGTCGGCGTTCGTCTATCAAGGATCGTCCGCCAACCCCTGGCAGGCCTCAGTCAGCACCGTCTCCGGGGACTTCGCCAGCCGCACCTGCCTCTGCCGCGCGTCCACCGTCATCCGTTGGCGCCGTCCATGGCACTCCATCCTTCGCCTTCGGCGCCATGTCTTTCGCGCCCTCGCATATGCCCTCGACCGCGTATCCTACGCCGTCCTTTGCGCACGTCATGGCGTCGACTCCACCCCGGACGCACTCGCGGCCCAACTCCCTCAGCAGCCCTATCAACCTACACCCTCTCCATCCTCGGACGCCTGTGCACAGTAGTGTCGCGGCATCGTCCAGGCCTCCATTTACCCGGTCGCGTGATCCCATACCCTCGCACCATCTTCCCCCCGAGGCATCGACCGCGATGTCGAACATGCCGAGCCAGTCCCATCTCACCGGCCCCAGCCTACCTGAGCCGTCATACAGCCTTCCCGAGCCACCTACTCTTCCCGACGCGTCGACGGCTGCGGGCGCGTCAACCGTTGCCGGCGTATCCACCGTTGCTGGCGCGCAGAACCTGCTCGATGTCGATGACGGGGAGATG
This sequence comes from Pleurotus ostreatus/Saccharomyces cerevisiae fusant, assembly GCA_024196135.1. Classification (NCBI taxonomy): domain Eukaryota; kingdom Fungi; species Pleurotus ostreatus/Saccharomyces cerevisiae fusant. The sequence continues at coordinate 8,802 of JAMQCK010001017.1, read as the reverse complement.
TCGATGGAGTTGGCGACGCCGCTATTGCCCACGACCATGTTCGTCTCGGACCTGGAGCTGCCGACAATGGAAGAAGGCGGCGGCTCTCGCGCGGCAGTCGACTCGCTTCAGTCCATGGAGCCGCTTCAGCTTCCTCCCCCTCTACGACCAGGGCAAGGAACGCGATAGTTCCGACGCTTCTCATTTCTTCTCTCACCATCTACGATCCCTTTTCTTGATTTGGCTCAACGAGCCTAGGTGCTGGTGCGCCTCACGCGGACGGACATATCTAGACATATCTAGCCTTTTCGCTTTGCTCTGTTGTGTGCGCTGCTCCGTAGATATCGTCGTCTCGCTACGTACGTTTGTTGTTATATCGTGTTGTGCGTATCATGTACTGTCTGTCGTGTTTCTCGTATGCCATTGCTGCCGCCATTCGATCCATATCATTGCTACCCGATGAAACTATGACCTCGTCGACCAGAAGCGTTGTTGAATGTCCACTCAAAGGTTGAGACATAAGGGCGGGCATGACGCTAATGAGCGACTGCAGAGCGTTTAGCGACCTCCGAGTCAGTGAAAGGCTGGACGTTTCTTACCGCAACCAACGTTATGAGAACTTAGCAGCACCCACCATCGTGAGCAGCCGCACCCTGAATGACTTCAAAATGCTCTAGAGCAGCCACTTGAAGGCCTCCAGAGACACGCGGCACCTCCCTCGATTTCACCATCCTGTGCAACTCCTCTTCCATTGACGACAGCAATAAGAAGTTGCGAGCTTTGATGGTGAGCCTCGTGAGCTCACGCAGGAGCGGTGGGTGATCCTCCGAACACCACACGCGATCCAGAAGCTCCTTCGTCAAGACTGTCGGAAAAGCGCCCATTTCCCTCACCCGCAACTCCTGAAGCTCGCCCAGATGCTCCATACACCGCAGAAGGGTCGCGGTGTCTTCTACCGCAATCTGGTCGAGTATGAGTCGCGCGAGTTGTCGGTTCCCATTGTTCGCCGGACGCGAAAGGAAGCTGAGCAAAGCTGGGAAGACGCTGAGATCTGTGGCGCTTGTGAAGCCGATGTCCATCATTTCGACAAGTGGAGCGATGAGGTACTCAAGGACTTTGCATGAGGTAGCCGCGTGGAGACTTGTTTCCCGAAGGGATACCATATGTATCGGCTCCATAGTCAGGGACGGCTCGTCAGATAGAACTCCTCCATGAAGTTCGAGGACGACGAGCGTAGGGGAAAGGTGCCGTAGCTCACGTAGGTACCATTCTAGCCGAGGAGCCATGATAGCACTGTCGGCGTTTACCGAAAGTGACTCGAGCTCGGTGAAGTTGGAAACAGTTGGGTACGAGAACGGTGACCAGTCGTCGGTCTCGTCGAAGGCGTAAGGATCGACGGCCACGTCAATCTCCAGCTTCTGCAGATGCGACGCATTTTCTAGCAATCGGAGTGGTCTGGACACCGCGGTACCTTCGATAGTGATCGAAGCTTTTGCTAAGATGGGCAGGTCGAGTGGCTGTTGCGTAGTCAGGAACATGTGGGAAGCAGAGAGGCGCAGGGTGTGCCAGCGAGCGGAGAACGGGCGCAGCTGGGTAAGGAAGCGCTGCGCGGTTTCCCCTTTGCCGTACTGGAAGTGGCGGATATGGAGGGGGAGCCCACCAGCAAGGCGTGCTCGGGCGGCATAGTCTAAGTCTGCGACAGGTGGACTTGACTCGACGGTCGAGCAAATATGTGTCCACAACTGGGGCGTACTCCAAGCGGTCATCCGCCATGACACGCAGACGCGAGCAACCGTGACAGAAGTGACTTTGGCTCGGTCGTACGAGTCGCCGACCGTAGAGGCGAAATAGACGAAGATATGGGAAAGAATTTCTGGAGCCAGGCGTCGCACATGGGATGTGAATGAGCGATTAATGGCGAGCTGTCGGTTTATCAGGTAGTTCAGTTCGCCCGAGTTCCCAAATTTAGCCCGCGCGCCGTAGAGTTGCCCAGAGATGCTCTCTATCTCCAAGATCTCTCCTGCAGACGGAATGACACCGCTTCGCTGGCGATCGATGCTGGCCAGAGATGAGGCGCGCTCGAGGAGTGATTGCATCTTTCGATATTCCCTTTCACTGATGAAGACCGTCAGGCATGCCTTTTCACAAAGTCGGGTACTCACAGTAAGGCGAGGAGATGGAGGAGGGGCTCAGGGGAAGAAAGGTCATGGGTTATTTGGAGTGCTGCGGTGCCGACGCGCGTGGCTTGGAAAGTTCCGACAGGCCGACGATCCATCGTGTCAGCTGACCGAGTTGGTAACAAACGTTTGACTAGATCGCTATGGAAGAGCAAAAGCAACGGGACTGAGGATACCTTGATATACATGGCACTTTACGAGATTCCTTGGACAGTAGTCCTAGTTCACTTGTCACCCGCATCCGCTGAGTCTAGTATCGCGTCATTGAACTGCTTCAGCTCCTGCACGTACGCGAGGCACTCTTCCTGGTGCCCGTGCTTATTGAGTAGTTCGGCGGTGCGGAAAAGTAGGTCGTAGTACAGCAACTCGGTCTGCAAGCCCTCGTTCTTGACCAGCTGCATCTGTCCGAGATAAGATTTGAGCAAACCTCCAGGAGATGTAGGCAAGACGCCGCTGGAGCTCATTCGAAGCGCCGCCCGTCGAAGATCAGAAGCTTCTCCATCGATACAGGTATCGCAAGCGCAAGTGAAGCCATACGGAGCGAGGATTTCCTGATGCTGTGCAGATGGAAGCAGAAGCTTGTTCATGTAGGTGACGGTGATCTCTTCTCCTGCGGCGACGTCGCGCACAGCTCGGAGACGACCGGAAAATGTGGGCAGGTTGTACTGGCGCGTGGCGTTCGTGCGGCAGCTGACAAAACGTCAGCTCGTTCAAATAGTCTAGACGGAGCTTACCTATGGTTGACGCGCAAGAACTCATCGTCCACTACTGCATAAGCGCCAAAGTCGCTCTCATTCCCACAGAAGCGTAGGCCAGCCGCTCCAAAAGCGTTCGTGCGCATACGACCAGCGATGAGTACCCTGCCGTCTCGTTCGTGGCAGTTCGCAAGCTTCGCAGAGGCGCCGCGAAGCTCGATAAACATCCGCTTGACAGAGATTTTGAGGTGCTTCTCCTACTCCACTATGCTCGCTTGAGTTCTCTGCGCGCCAGTAGCGTGCTGAGGAAGCCCAGATACTGTCGGGAACGCGCGCGGAGCGAGTAGCAGTGGGCGTTCGGCGAGAATGAGCTCGCCCGCCTGGATCGCGCGAGTGGCAAAGAAGCTCCGACCCTTGCCGGTGGAGGGTGCTACTCGGTGAGCAGCATCAAAGGGACGCAGAACAGGTCTTGCGAATCCGGGATAGGTGGAAATATGATGCTTCGTTGCCCTGTCTACGGAGACTTCGGTCCATGAATCCAGACGCTCCGTGTCGAGGGCAGTCCGCCGGGTTCAAGGCATGTCCGTAGCATATTGCTGCTTATGCAAGCCGGAGATTTCACAATATTGCTTCAGGTTTTAGGACATTCAGCGCCGGTAAGGACGATGTGTTGGCCAATGGTGATGGTTAGAACGAAGATGCGACTAACTAACGCCACATAATCCACCCTGATATCAGGTGACCCGGCGATTGCCGATCTGTGGTTCAACTTGGGCAACCGCAAGCTCACAGTCTCGAAGCCCGACGTGATGATGCTTGAAGGTGAGCTGTTCAGATTGTCCTGCTAATGCGCGACCTTTACAAATATACTGGTAGACAGATCACAGTCCAAGATAAGATAGCTGCTCCGCTTGTTCCTCCCCCATCTCGTCCGCGTACAAAGGCATCATCGCCGTCATCTTCTCGTTGTATACACCGCACTTATCCCACTCGCCGACTCCTGCAGCAAGACGCACCCCATAGAGGATGTTGCTCATGTACACGTCCAGGCCCGCGAGCCCTTCGCGCTCGAACAGGGCGATCTGCTCGGAAATGCGTGCGAACTCTTCCTTTTTCGACCGCGTTGAGTCCTCCACGAGCGGTGCGGCCAGACGCGCACGACGCTCGTCAGCCGAGGGACCCTCTTCGCATACGGCGCACGTGCACAAGAGACCGTAGTGCGCGAGCTCCTTCTGCCTTTGCGCATACGGCGCCTCGGGCGGGACGTAGGAGACGAAGATCTCTTCTCCCGCCTTGATGTCGCGAAGGGCACGCAAGCGCACCGAAAATGACGCTTTGTGGAAGGCAAAGTGCGCGTTCGGCCTGCAGCTGTAGGACGTTTCTGAATAACTCGAGTCACGCTCTAAGAAGTACAGAGCGCGCACCTATGATTCGCACGAGACAAAGTCTCGTAGACAGCGACGTAGCGACCGTCGGCCCCTTCAGTCCCTGGAAGCGTATATCCGTTCACGTTCAGGCCAGTTAAGCGTACAAGTCCATCGACGCCGATAACGTCACAGGCAGGCGCTTGCGCAAGCTTGAGCAGCACCTCCCGACGTTCTGGCAGCATGCGCTTGACAAGGACATCAAGCAGCGCTCCTGGGCCAGTGCTTGCTGGAATGATGGAGGTCGCCAAAATCTTGTCGCCAGACACCAGCGCACGCGGGACCATGACGAGCGGCCGTTCGCAGAAAATGAGCTCGCCCTGCTTGATGCGCCGAGTGGCAAAGACCCCTTTGACACCGTCTGTGGGCTCAACGCGATGGAAGATGGAGCTCGGGCGGCTAATCGACGCGGGAAACGCGCGCTGAGAAACAATGGCACGCTTGGTGTCGCCGTCGACGATGGCCTCGGTCCATCCGTCAGATCGCTCAGTTGAAGTGTGGACGGAGAGGTCTGCGTCGCGAGCGGGGATGGTCGTTATGACAAAGGTTTTGGAATCGTATTCGAGGCAATCGCCAGGGCTCTCTTTCAGTTCGGATACAGAAGCGCCTGGCTCCAGAATCAGGTCTTTGCACGCGTTGAAGGGACGTGCAGTCGAGGCTTGAGAGATAGTCAGTACGACCGACCGTCTTTAAAAAGGACCACATTCGCTCACCCTCGCCCGCTTGTCCTTCGCTCGACTTTCCGCCAGGTTGTTTTGGTGGCGCTGACGCCGCCGAAGAGGCTAAAGAGGTTCATGAGAAGACTGCAAGGCCAGCCAAGGTGGGGACTCACCGTCGCTGGCAATAGCTGCCTTGCCTTTCTTGCTATTCAAGAAACCTCGCTTCATGATGGAGGAAGAGAAGATGCTGTAGCGACACGTGGGAGAAGAACAATAGAGAACGTGAGTATGTGGCAAGAAGCTGTGATGTGGACTAACCTTCGCATCGATGAAGACCTGGGTACGCTTAAGTAGCTGCCTCTCAGTACAATTTCGCGCCTAAGTTGAGTCTGTTCCCCGCACTGTTAGAGTCGAATGCATTGTATGCTGGCAGCCGGATGGGCGTTGGAGTCAAGCACGCTCAACGCGCTCGCGGCAGATTCCGTGGGAGGTTCACACCAGTTAGGGGCTGAGCTCCCACGGCTGACCATTGACAAGCGCCAGCTGAATCATGCACTTTTGAATCGCGGAGGGAGGAAGGGAAGCGCGGGATATCATCTATTTCTTTCCTCATGTATACATTCCACTCCACTACCTATGTATGCCTCGTCAATAAGACGAATCCCCATCCGTATCCAAAGGCACGTATTGCTGAATTTTATCCAGGTACGGTTGGCATCGCGCAAAATCCTTCTGCGCGACGTACTTTTCTACGACCGCCATCAGAGCGTCAACATAGACCGGAAGATCCTGGAGCTTCTCGCGCTCAATTAGCGCGACGAGGTCCAAGAGCGGCTCGATCCTGCTACGCTTCAAGGCTGGGCTGATCTCTGAGGGGATCTTGGCACGTCGGGCGTCAGACTCGTCCCCGCCTCTGCAGGCATCGCAGGTGCAGACGAAGCCGTACGGAGCAAGATCCTTCTGGCGCTCCGCCGAGGGCACATCGAGCCGGGAGTAGGTGATCGTGATCTCCTCGCCGGCTTTGATGTCGCGCACGGCGCGGAGGCGCGACGTGAAGGTCGGCTTGTTGAAGGTGTATCGTGCGTTCGGGCTACAGCTGCGAGGCTCGTCAGTGTCGTCGTCTACTGGCTTGGATACTGGCTCCGTCATACCTATGGTTGACTCGCGAGATCAGCTCGCACGTTGCCGAGAACTGACCCTCAGGACCGCGCTGTCCGCGGTAGCGAAGACCAGAAGCTGCTATACCGTTCGTGCGGATGCGCCCCAGGATTGGCCCGCTCCCATCGGTCGTGTGGCTGTTCGCGAGCTTCATGAACGCCTCACGCCGGTCCGGCAGCATGCGTCCGACAAGGATATCCAAGGCCTTCTCCCACTCGGCGAGCCTTGCCTGTACCACTTGCTCCATAGAGAAGTAGGCAGGGATATTCTCGACAGAGGGAACGGCGATGGGTACCACAAGCAAGGGGCGCTCCGCGATTATGAGCTCGCCGGGCTTGATGTCACGAGTTGCAAAGACGCCAAGACCCTTGCCATTTCCCGCGGGGGCGATGCGATGAGCAGGGATGGTGGGCCGCTCTACGGGACAAGGAAAGCCAGGCTGGGTGAATATTTCGGTCTTGGTCACTCCGTCGACAATGGCCTCAGTCCAGCTGTCGCGGCGCTCCACAGTGCTGTGCGAGTGCACGTTGCTGTCGCGGCTGGGTATGCTGGTCCAAAGCATCATGTCTACGGAGTGGTCGATTGCAGCGCCGTCCAGCTCAGTACCGTTGGACCTTGAGAAGGTCGAGCCGGCCGTATATCCATGCGGCTTGTCTGTGCAGAACGAGGGTTCTCTGTCGGTTCATGAACACTGGAGAGGACGTACCTGAATCTTTCACCGGCTGGTGAGGGACGCGTACAGCAATTGAGCCTAGGACACTATTTGTGATCATGCGTACAACACAAACACTGAGCAGCGTACCTCCAGATGTGCCTTGCAAGGCTCCCGAAGGAGGATCTGTAAGTGTGGGTCCGACCGTCAGCATCCGTTTGAGAAGTGAAACTGAACTACGCACGACCATTGCCCGCCCTTTCAGGAGCCAGCACCACCTTCTTGGCCTTCGAGCTGTTCAGAAATCCTCGCTTCATGGCGGACAAGAGAAAGAGGAGCGCGCTTTCTGTGGTTCACACGAAGAAGCTATGCCCAAGTCATCCGCACGGCGGCCCGCCGCTTTCGCGGCGCCCACAACGTAGCAAATCTGGGGACCTGCCGGAAAGCACCTGAGCGCCCTCTCGTATTCAGTATGCCTTGCTGCGCACTGAGTCATTGCATCGAGAAGAACAAAGCAGCAAGCGCGCTGAGTTCGTAGACCTCTGGCGCCAATCGATAATCAAGCCTTGGGCCGCCGTGGAGGCGTATCAGGGGTCGGAGCGCGGCATGTAGCGAGAGTAGTGCAGCAGGTACAGAAGAGAGTCGATACCTACTTGGTAGGAGATGAGAAGCCAGCGCGATAGGCACGGACAGTATCGGCGGATGGGGGATGTGTCCAATCCAGTGGCCATGTGCCACCGGCCATCAGCGATATCACGCGTTACAGTCACGGTTGAACTTAAGCACCACATTGACTCGATCCGGGCCTTTCCACATATCCTCTCAAGCAACCGCCACCTGGACACGAATATTTACCTATCAGATCAGTTTTTCGTGAGATATTTACACAAATTTGCCTTCCACGCGTACGACTAATCTTCCCCATCCGATGCCTCCTCGTCCGTTGAGAATGGAAGATAACTCTGAGCCTGCTCAAGATATCTCTGCCCTTGTAGAAGAGATCCCTGCTGGATATACCTATTCGCAAGCGCTGCCAAGGCCTCCGGATATACGGGCAGATCCTCGAGCCTTTCACGCTCGATGAGGGCGACGACGTCCAAGAGTCCCTGTAAAGGGCCGTTCCTCAACTCCTGACTGACATAGGACGGGATCATCGCCCGTCTGGCGTCTGCGGCCGCCCCTTCCTCGCATGCGGCGCAGTCGCAAGCGAATCCGTAAGGTGCGAGTTGCCTATGACGCTCTGCCTTAGGAATGTCGAGACCTCCGTATGTGATTGTGATCTCCTCGCCCTGCTCGATGGCGCGCACGGCGCGCAGGCGAGCCGAGAACGTAGGTTTATTGAAACCGTATCGGGCGTTTGGGCAGCAGCTGCGAGGGCGTCATCAACAATGACACCGAGCGCGCTGCACTAGATCGAGATACGCACCTGTGATTCACGCGAGAGATGATCTCGCACGTCGCCGTGTAGCGTCCCGAGCGACCCTTCATCCCCGCGTAATGGAGACCCATCGCAGCGATACCATTCGTACGTAGACGCCCCAGGATGGGACCGCTGCCATCGTGCTCGTGGCAGTTCGACAACGCCATGAACGCGTCCCTGCGTTCCGGAAGCATGCGCGAGACGAGGATCTCCAGCGCCTTCTCCCATTCCGCCATCTTCGCCTGTATTACCTGCTCCGTTGTGAAGTGGTCAGGAATACCATCAACGCGTGGGAGCATGAGCGGCGCGAGAGTAAGCGGACGCTCAGCGAGGATGAGTTCGCCGGCTTTGATATCGCGCGTAGCGAAGACGCCGAGTCCCTTCCCTTCGCAAGGCGCAATCCGGTGCGCGATGTGAGTGGGACGCAGGATGGGATTGGGGAACCCGGGCTGGGTGAAGATCAAGCGCTTGGTCGGTCCATCGAGGATAGCCTCCGTCCACGAGTCGCGGCGCTCCTTCGCGCTATGCTTCTGTAGGTCAAAGTCGCGGATGGGTATGGTCGTGAAGAGCAGCGTAGTCGCAGCGTGGTCGAGCAGAGACGCGTCCATTTCGGTGATAGTTGACCTCGAGATAGTGTT
>JAMQCK010001016.1:0-13034 GCA_024196135.1 Pleurotus ostreatus/Saccharomyces cerevisiae fusant | reverse complement strand
GGGAAGAAGAGGGGAATGCGAAACGCGTCCTTCTTCCCTTTTGGCGGGCGTGGGAACTTGGCCAAGCGCGATCACCGACCTCCCAATTCGTCCGTCCCGCCACCACCTCTTCGAGTCCCGGGCGCGTTCTGTGAGTTTGAAGAGATATAGTTCTTCTCCCTTCCTGCTTTGCTTACACTTTGCGTGGACACGATAGAGGACTCTTGACCGTCATGGCCTCACGGGAAGCTGCGGTCCGCGCCGTGCGCACCTTCCGTCTGCACGAGATCCATGGCGCGAAGATGGCGCTGCCGCGCCTCGGTGTCGACCTCACCGACGCGAAGCAAATTGACCCAGAAATAGCGCGGAGGATGAACCCGCAGGTGCGCATCCATCCTCTTCCCTACGTTCCTACTTGAACTCACCTCCAACCCAATCATTCCTCTCAGCTCCTCCCCAACGCGCGCGCCCTCAAGCCGGACGTGAGGCAGGCACAGCTGCAGAACCCCTTCCTGCCAAACAATCACCCCGTCACTGGGAAGTGGAAGGGCCCGAAGTACTCTCTCCGCCGTCAGGCTGACCTCGTGAAGAAGGCGAAGGTCGCGGGTCTGCTTCATCTCCTCCCCAGCGGGCCCAAGAACCCTCTTCCCCTGCAGCCCAAGGCCGCGCCGACTAGCCAGGCAAAGGCTCCTGCTGCGGCCGAAGCCAAGCCCGACGCCCCTGTCGAGGCCGCTCCCACTCCCACCCCAGCCGCCGCCGAAGCCGCACCAGAAGAGGAAGCAGAGCCCACCCCCCCCCAGCCCGCCAAGGAAAACCGCCGCCGCCAACGCCTCGCGCTCAAGGACCTTTCCGAGGAGTGGACGGGCGACGTGCACTGGGTCGGCGAGCACCGCGCGCGCGACGCGCCCGTCGCGCGGCTGTATTCGGGCAAGCGCAGGATGTTCAAGGGCAAGAAGCACGAGCGCATCGCGCATATCGTGCGCGGCAAGAGGGCAGTGCGCATGCGGGATATGGCGAAGCGCGTGCGGGAGTACAAGGAGGTGAGTTCAGTGAGAAGTGGTGGAAGGAGGGAGTGGAGGCTGACTTGCGCTTGTGCAGTTCTACAGGAGTCGCCGTCCCGACCCTCTCGCTGTGCCGCGCAATGTCAAGGGCAAGCTGCCGTTCTAGACGTACTGGTAGTCCTCGTATCCTCATGCAATGCATCTGCACCACTGCTTTTCTTATCTTGTCGAGTAATTTTTAAGTTCATCTGGGTTGGGTACAGAGCCCTCATCTTCCCGGCCCGCCAGCGTCCCTCATCCCATGGACAAAAAACCTCCAAAAACGCAGCAAAAGTTTGCGGCAGGCCCGAGCCCCAGCGCGTCTGACGACACGTCCTGGTCTCCGAAGACTAACTCGGCGAGCCCTGCAGGTTGCGGAATTGCTTCCCTGGCCTGACAAGGGCAGATTATTCCAAGTCCGGGCCGACGCTTGCGCGCCGGGAGACTGTGGAGACCAAGTTTTCTGGAGGGGACGGTCTTGAAACAGCGCGCTCGGGGCTTTGGTCGGTGATTAACCCGCCGCATTCCCGTTGAGCCATTACAGCGTGGAATGGGGCCTAGTTTGTGTGGTTAGGTAGCGGTGGCTGCTGCAAGTTCTTGACGCCGGGCCTACGGCGCTCTGCAGGCTTCGAGAGAGCTACGAGTGAGGTACACATATCTTATCAGCGTCAAGGCTACAAGTCCATGTCCATCCGATTGTAAGTTACAGTATGCGAGTCTAGGATACACAAGAGTCCAAATCCGGGTCGTAAGTTTTCATCAGCATAGCAGCAGAGCGCAATCAAGGCAGCTCAACGCCATTCACGATTCCTGCTATGCGGAAGGGGAAGGGGGAGATCCCAGTAGCGTTGGTGATGAGGGGGACAGCTGCGCGTCCTTTCTCGGAGGCAGTATGGGTGAGCATGGTCATCATGGCTTTTCGGAGTGCGTTGGTGAGGGTAGCGTCGAAGGCGAGGCGATCTAAGAAGTACGTCAGAACGACATTCAGTGAGCAGCGAAAGCGAAGGCGCACCTCGTTCTCCTCGCGGTTGTCGTAGTTCGGCATTCACGACCCTGCTTAGGCGTGAGCGGTGGTAGGAAGGGGGGAAGAAGTGCTAGACGCACCACTGCTCCCAAGGAACATCCTCCTCGCCGACGTAGACCTGGAACCAGCTCTTCTTGGGTTTCTTCTCAGAGAATGTCACGGCGAGCTGGAAGGAGGTGGTCAGAAAACCGAGAGAGATGTGCATGGTAAGGGGGACGCACCTGCCCGCGTTTCTCGGCAGCTCCCTCCAGAGCGCGCCAGAACGAGTCGACTTTGTCCTGAACCAGCCGCTCCATTGTCGCGTCGGACACGCCGGGCTGTGATAGTGCATAGTGAGTACAAATTCGCGCATGCAGATGGGGAATAAGTTCTGCGCACCATCGTTACATCGAGCACCTCGAACGTCTGTGGCTTCACCGTGCCGAACAGTCGGTGGAAGAGTATGGCATGCAGCACGCCCGTAAGCACATCCCTCGCATTCTGTCGGTCTAGCACCTAAGACAGTAAGCGCCCGAACCTGAGAGAACCCTCAAGACAGCGTACAAGGTCCACAGTGATCGTGGGATGCGCGTTCATGTTCGCGACCCTGAGTCGCAAGTATCCCCGCAGCGTTCGCAAAACCAGAACCAGCAGCTGCGCAAGCTCTGAGGGGAAGAGGAGAATGATGGTCTATCGCACAAGCGCCTGCGCAGCTCCTGGGCCGCAGACGTCAAGAACAAGGGCGCCTGACGCGCGTGAGGTGATCGGGCTGAGTCCGCGTCACGCGTGTCCCCCTCATTTGAGACTCCGCTGGTTTACTCTTTCGTCTCGACCACCACCACTGCTGCCACCGAACTTCGGCTCTATATCAACTGCCCTCTGTTCTTTTGACGCTCTGACCTCTGCTTGCTCTCACCATGGCCTCCATCCGAAGGAATGCTCGTAAACCTTACAGCGTGCGTGTTTCCCCCATAAGCGCCTACAAGCGCGTCGAAGTTCAGGGATGCTGATTGGTCTTCCAGCGCCCCAACGTCAACGACAACTGGGTGCACGACCGCGCGCCAGGCGCGAAGCAGTCTGCCGCTCCCGCAAGTAACGGCCTGGGTAGGGGACCAGCCGGACCCCCTTCGGCGCGCCTCGTGGTGTCCAACCTGCACTACGAACTCACGCCGCTCGATCTCTCCGTGCGTCACTATCATTATCGCGCAATTCCCCTCCACACTTCGAACTCGCACAAGCCCACGCGCCACTCCATATCGCGGGACGCCACCGAGCCACCACTCAACTGGGTCATGTAGCAAATGTCTTGATTACTGACGCGTATTCTCAGAAAATCTTTGGCCAGGCAGGCACATTGGTGCGCGAACCGCAGATCAGGGTACGACGCTCTCGCCTCCCGCGCGCATGAAGCCAACCACGGATCCCCTCTGGCTTGCAAAGTATGACCGCAGTGGTCGCTCCACCGGTACTGCCACCATCACTTACGAGACGGTGGACGACGCGAAGAAGGCGAAGAACTTGTTTGATAACAAGACTGCGAGAGGTGCGTTGGAATTGCTGTTTGGCAGTGTAGAGAGGGAATGCTGACGAGGGTACGCAGGTCAAGCGATGACCATCGAGTTCGCTGCGCAGCAACCGAGGCCGCAGCGCGCCGTGAGCGCACCGTCGACCATGAAGCTGCTGAACCGTATTGAGAAGCCGTCGCTCATCGATCGCCTGAGTAGCCAGGATGATACAGCGGTTGCGCAACCGAAAGGGAACGGGTCTGTGCATCTGCTTTTCCTTCTTTGGATGCCCTGCTGACCCCCTAGCAGCCGCAATGGTAAGGGCGGTCGCGCTGAGAGTGGTGTCGGCCCCGTGCGCAATAAACGCGGTGGCAATAAGCCCAAGGAGCCCAGGCAGAAGAAGAAGCCTGCGACGGCGGAGGATCTCGACCGCGAGTTGGAGGCGTTCATGCAGGAGCCGGTGGTGAAGAGTGGAGAGAAGAAGGACGAGGCTGCCAATGCCGAGAAGGCGGCTGAGGCGCCCAAGCCTGCTGCTGGGGAGGATGTGGAGATGGCTTGAGCTCCCCGGTGATGTGTTCGGTCTGAAGATGCTGCTTGACCGCCACTCTTCTTGGTGTTATGGTTCTTCTATGTATCCTTGCTTCGACATACACGAGTATAGACGTTGATGCTCGGTCTCTGTCCTATGTACCATACAGAACAGTGTAATGCCTCCATCATGCCATAACTTGCGACTCCCTATGTCATTGTGAGGGGCTGCATGTTTACAGTGATTGCTCGTCGGGAATTGCCGAAACACGCTTCGCGTCCGGCTCGAGGTAATTCCTTCTCTTCCTCCCATGCCGGTACTGCCATTTTGCTGTCCTTTCCAGTCGAGATATACACCTCATACGCGCTGATACGGCCGGTACTTCCAACGTCCGGGAGAAGAAGCGCCTATGATACATAATTCCCTCGGAGAACTCGGGCTAGCGCCCTACACCTGTGTTCAGCCCCACCGCGCTCCCGCTGGACCCTTGACTCGATTTTGCTTGAGGATCCTCGTATAAAACTGGCGGTGCCGTCCGCCCTTGAAGCGCATCTTCCTCAATTTTTTTCCGCCGCCATGAAGGAGGAACCAACCGCGACTTGCCCATCTCCACCGAGCCCGCTCAAGCGTGTCGATACTTGTGACCTCCGCGATGATCCTCAACTCGAGACTGTCCAACTCGGTGTCTGGACTCTGACACTGGGAAGAAAAAGGACCAAATCCAAGTTCAAATGGCTCTCTCCCTCCCCGGCCGCCCTACGCTCGCGCTTGGCTCTCGTTCGCCGCATCTTTTCCGAGGTGTGGAGTGTGGATCCGTGGGCGGTGGCATTCTTGGTGCTCTACCATTTCTTCGAAGCTATTGAGTATTCCATCATCCTATACTTCTCCAGTCGCCTGCTCAAGCAGGTGCGTTGGCGATGCTAAATAAGAAGGAAGTGCTCATGCTCATCCACTCACAGATAGAGCTTGTGCTGGTCAGTGGAACAATTGACAAGGCAGCGATCCTCTCGGCGATAGTGGCAAGACTGTGCTGTTTCGCGTTCGTCGCGTGGGCTCGGTGGTGGAAGTAGGCAGCCAATTTGTCCTGACATACCTGACGCTCTGTGTGCTGATCATTGTATGCAGTCATACGACTATGCCCAGACTAGAAAGTCGGGTCATCCGCCATTTCAAGACGAACCTACTATCGGGTACGTCGTGTGCGAAGATCTTCATCTAGAGACTGACTCTGCCTCTTCTAGCGATGCTTCGAACAGACCTCCCCACTTCGTTGAGTAAGTGAGCTACCTTGCATACTACCCTCTGAGCGAATCAATCGATCCATTATTTTGCAGGGCCATCCACAACCGGCAGGGTGTCAGCCAGTTCAGTATGGGACGCATTTTGCCAGGTCTTCCACCTTTGCGCAAGCATCCTCAACGTAGCGAGCATCATGACCTTCATCATCGCCTCATGCCGATCTGCTGTCGGCGTAGGCCCGGTGTTCCCGTTGATCTGCCTAGTTGAGCCGGTCCTGCTCCAATTCGAGCGCCGTTCGTTGTGGCCTATACGTGAGTCCTGCTATAGTTCGTAATGCGAGATTTGCAAGGCACGCTTAGCTTTCCAGCGCACGTCGTCCATACGGAGGATGAGGCGTACCTCCGTGTCAAGAGGCTGTCGAAGATGGCAAAACAAGAACTGCGCGAGGAAGTCATCAGCGCTGGTATAGGGGAGTACATCATCGAAGGCAAGTCCAACGGCTAGCAGACATGTCCTGTAGCTCATGGCGCTGCACGCCAGAGTTCAAGAAGGCTTGTGCGTACATGAGAGATACGTCCACTGAGGAGGTCAACCGTCAGTACGATCGGCGCGCCACACCCATATTCAACATTCTTTGCAAGGTCGCCGGTGATCTGCCTATAGTATGTCAGTTTCATTTCCATAGCCAACTCCCAACTACATCCCCTTGTCAGGTCTACTGCGTCCTATGCGCCATCTATAGCACCGGTAACCTATCAGTCGCCTCGATCGCCATGCTCGAGCAAGGCGCGTCCAATTTCCGCGCCATGGTCTGGGTGTCGCTTCGCTATATCCAGCGATTTGGCGACTACGCCCGTGTCATTGAGCAGTACTACAAGACGATCGAGGCGCCCGAGAAGGAGAACTTGCTCGCGGAAGGACAGTTGCAATACCCCTGCCCTTCGTCGAGCGAGGCGGGCATGGGCTTTGACCTTCGGCATGCAACATCAACTTTGACTGCTTCGTAGTGTTGACGATATCGCCCAGGGACGTGACATTCGCGTATCCCGGCAGCCCAGATAGGCCGTCCCTACGAAACATCAATGTCAACATCAAGCCGGGCCAGCTTGTTGTCATTGTAGGGGCTAACGGAAGGTGGATACGTCGCTTGTCTTCAGACGGTGTGCTGACATAGCCGGTAGCGGAAAGAGCACCCTCATTAAGCTTCTAACGCGCCTCTACGATCCGACGTCCGGCACTCTCAAGGTGGATGGCCAGCCACTCTCTGCATACCGCCAGCGCGACCTTCGACAAGCGACAGCCGTGCTCTCGCAAGGCCACCGCCTGTTCCCACTGTCTATGGGCGAAAACATCGGACTCGGATGTGTCGAGAGAGTACGGGATGCGGATGCAGTGCGCGCCGCGGCTGAGGCCGGCGGGGCGAGCGCTTGCATAGCGAAGCTGCGCCACGGGTTGGATACGGTGCTCGATCCTCAGACGCGGGCATACGGTGAGAATGTGCCCGAAGAGGAGGACGACCCGCTTCGACAACGGCTTGAGGCCTTAGAAAAGCCGATAGAGGTATCAGGCGGGGAGACGCAACGTATTGTCGCGTATGTTCACATTTTCGCTCAAGAACTATCCCAGCTGATGGTAAGCAGAGCGCGCACCTTCATGCGGCTCCCGTCTGGCAAGGTCCGCGCCGTGTTCGTCGACGAGCCGAGCTCTGCTCTCGACGCCGAGGGCGAGCTCGCGCTCTTCGATAACCTGTGCAAGGAGCGCGAGGGCAGGACCATGATCTTCGTGACTCATCGGTTCGGCCACCTGACGAGGGATGCGGACTTGATCATGTACGTTTCGCGTTCGATGAGTTGGAAGGGATGGCCGATTTGAGAGATCCATACTGACGCTGACACACACGACAGATGCATGAAGGACGGGGAGATTGTCGAGCAAGGAGTGCACGCAGAACTGATGGCCAGCGGTGGGGAGTACAGTAAACTGTACGAGATCCAGGCGAATGCCTTTGCTGCGGATTAGGAGCGCCCTCAAGACAGGGCGCCGCTCATGAATTTGCATACAAAATCTGATGCTACACTACACCAAGGATGATTACATAGAGACGACTGGGAGAAAGCTAGTTCTGCCTAAGCAGTAAAGCGCGAGCAAAAGCTCGAAGGGGGGCAAAAAATTAAGCAGCAGACCCAGAGTAGTCTGAATTGAGTTTCACGCTGAAGAACGTGTGCCGCGAATTGCACTCAAGGACGCACGGCTCGCTGCCTCTGACTCGTCTTCGGTAGTCTCCCTGCACAACGGGAGAAGAGGGTATCTTGAGGCATGAAGCACACAAGCCCCATCGTCGGGTCGAGGTTAGCTCTCTAACCTTCGCTTGCGAAGGTTGTGAGTATGACACGGCCAGCACCAAGAACATATCCCGGAACACGACGCGCATCACCCACTGAACGGTCAAGTGCAGCCAGAGCTGTTCAGGACCATCCAGAGAGACGCCAGAGCCTCCCGCAACGATGTCTCCGATTGACATGCCCGCTGCGACATGCCACGGAGGCCCATGCCGCGGCGCTATCGTGCAGGAAAACCAAAAGAAAAGCCCGAGAGGCAGCACCCTCGCCGCCGCGGTTCGCAGCGGAACGCTTCGGGGGACCGCGCGCCAAGGCATCCTAGCAGTTTGCAAGGGTCCCCACGCCATGCCCTACCACATCTCGCGCTAACAGATAGCGCAATTAAAGGATAATTGGGAACGAACGCGGGTTACCGGATTGCTGGTATGCCAGGCGGCTGAATGCAGCCGAGTCCCGCTAGGACTATCGAGGATGCATCACTCAGACCTTGGCCCGCTCGCGAGTGAGAGCACGAGGCCCTGTGCGGGGCGAGCATCGCGGCCTTGGGTCTGCTGCTGGTAGTTGGAAGGAAGACGGATTTGATCGCGCGGAAGCTTTTTGTGCTTTGATTCCGGTCGCGTGGACTCGCGTGGCAAAGGCGGCGGAGTAGGCGCCTGTGGGCGCGCTATGACCTCGTCTTTGCGTCGACGAAGATGCCAAAAATTGAGGCGTGTCAATTGCTGTTTGCGGGGAATTTAGTATCGCTTCTTCTGTCCTTCCATCATGTACATCATCTTTGTTCATTGGGACGATGGCGATCGATATATCGCTCGCTCTGTCGTCCCTTCTCTCTATGAAGGCCAATGGTACGACCTAGTCTCCGTCTACGCGCTCTCAATCTTCTTCATCACCTCATCAAAGTCCTTCCAGTGCTCTAGTATGGCCACGGCCCCGCAGTCTTCCGACAGCACCTTCCGCATCTTGACCCGCTCCTCCTCCTCCTCGTACGGCCCAACATACCCCACAAGCGGGATCTTCGCGTTCTTCGCCGCCGTCGCGCCCGACTTGCTGTCCTCAATCGCGACGCACTCCTCGGGCTTGAAGCCCAGCTCCTTGCACGCGTGCAGGTAGATCGCCGGGTTCGGCTTGCTCGTCGGGACGGGCAGACTCGTCGCGGCCGAGTACACGTGCTCCGGCGCGAAGAAGCGCTCCATGCCGACCTTCTTCAGCGACGCCTTCACGCGGGAGAGCGCGGAGGACGAGACAACCGCGAGCTGGTACTTGCCCGACGCTTGCAGCCGCTCGAGCGCCTCGATCGCGCCCGCGCAGGGCTCCGCGGCGGCCTCGAGCTTCTCGACGGTGTGCTCGAGCTCGCGGGCGACGTAGGAGTCGAGCTCGGCGTCCGTCATGGTGAAGCCGTATTTCTCTTGCAGGGAGCCCATCATGCCGCGGAAATTTTGTCCGACGAAGGTGCTCATGAGCTCTGGGCCCGTGAAGCGCTCCGAGCGACCGTGCTTCTCGAGAATCTCGTTCAGCAGGTCGGCGCACGATGCGAAGGCCAAAGGCTCGGAGAGGACGAGGGTGTTGTCACAGTCGAAAAGCAGGCACTTGACCTTCAGAGTCTGTCATCACCTCCGTTGGCTCGATGGGAGAGGCTGAACTACTCACGGCAGGCATAGTGGTTTCTCTGGTGTTGGATAGGTGTGATGGGTAAGTGACGGTGTTGAGTGAGTGCCAGATAGGTGTATGGCGACGTCTGTGTAGATGAGTGTACTGATCCTGCAGCGATCTCAAGTGACCGCCGCGGTCGGTGCGGTGCCCGACCCCATTGCGTCACTGATGGGAGCCAGCCACGTGGTCAATATGGCCTTGTTCCCCTTCTGGAATTTCTTCCGGATTTCCTTCCTTTTTTCACACAACTTCTTATATTAAGAGACAAGATGCGAGAAATAATTCATAGATCTGTATCCAATTGCAAGTGAAGACACCTCAGTCGGCGTTGATAGGCGGAATAGGCCTCCTGCGCCCCTTGACCGGCCACACTTCCTCCATCGTCGATGCATCCCAGAGGCGTCCTCCCCTAGCCACATACGCGAGCTCGCGAGACACTTTCACGTCTCCCTCCAAAATATTGACGTCCGGGGGATATACGACGAAGTCCGCCAGCTTGCCCACTTCCAGGGAACCAATAGACTTCTCCATTCCGAGGACACGAGCGGAGGTGATTGTGGCGGCTTTGAGGACCTGCAAGGGCGTCGTAAGCGAGTGAGATGGGTGTTAAGAAGCATATGATATACCTCGTAGTTGGACAAGCCACCCTGCTGCGCAAACCACAGCTCAGAGTGGTAGTTCAGCCCAAGAGGCGGTTCGCCGTGTGCGCCGAT
Source organism: Pleurotus ostreatus/Saccharomyces cerevisiae fusant (assembly GCA_024196135.1). NCBI lineage: Eukaryota > Fungi > Pleurotus ostreatus/Saccharomyces cerevisiae fusant. The sequence goes on along the minus strand of JAMQCK010001016.1, from coordinate 3,037 downwards.
TAGGACGGGAACGCCGTTGCGGGACATCTCTGCGGATATTTCGGAAATGTTGTATAGGCCGTACGCTGTGATGACAGCGTCAGCATGATAGCTAGCACAAGGGCGCGACGAGACGCACCATGCTTCGGCCGCGCAGTTGACTCGGTCAACTCCTCGAGGACATCATGCCGCGTGAATTCACGCAATCTGAAGTGTCATAAATATCAGAGCGAGGAACAAGTGAGTCAAACACTTGCTTGGGGTCATTTGGTATATCCTCCTCCGCCCAGATCTGCTGCTCGCCCATGACGCCACCGTAGCTTACGATATGTGTCGGCGTGTACGCCGTGCCACTCGCTTCGAAGAGCTTGCGCACGTCTTCGTAGATGACGGCCACGGGCAGCGAGTGCTCGACGGTGGTCATGCCTGGTTTTCGCTGTTAGCAAAGGAGTATGCGCTTCGGGGGAGAGTAAACATACCATCCACAATGTACGTCAGATCCCAGTCGTAGTTCATGCCACCCTCAGGGAAGCAGAGCATCGAGACATTGCGAGCGGCGAGCAAGAGACGTTGTCGCGAGGCTCTGCACGTCAGGATACCCAGCATCAGCAACACGTCTACGGCTGAGTTTAAGGAAAACATCACGCACCTCGAAGGCAATTGATAATTCTTATACGAATGCGAGAACGGACCACCCTCGGCCTTGATCCTCACAAGTGCCGAATGCGCCTCCTGCGTGTCCGCGATATCCTGATGCAACCCAGCTTCTGCGCCGCCGTAAATCACGGCCCCGGTGTGGAAGATGCGCGGGCCGACGAGCTGGCCGCGCTCGACGCGAGTGCGTTCGGCGAAAGCGTCGACGGTGTCGGTGCTTGGGCTGTAGAGAGGTGGTATTAGGGTTGAAAGGTAGGATGGGCGGGATGAGGGGTTGGAAATGCGCACTTGTGCATCGTGGTGACGCCGTATGCAAGGAAGGTCTCTAGCTCCCAGGAGCTAGCTGGGAAGCGGTCGCTGAATCCGTTCCAGTGCGCATGCATGTCGATAAAGCCAGGTAGGACGTAGCCTACATGCAGCATGGTTCAGCACGCCTTGAGTAAGAACTATACAGGACACTCGCCTTGATTGGCGTTGATCACAACAGCATCTGAAGGAACCTCCACCGACGCCGCGGGACCAACAGCAGAAATCACGCCTCCATTTGTGAGCAAGGTGCCACTCTCAATGATGTCACCGTACGGGCTGTCCGGGCCCATGTGAAGGATGGTGGCGTTGACGATCGCAAGCGGGGAGTTCTGACTCTCTTTCTTCAGGCGACTGACATCGGTGGGATGCTTGACGACGACCTTCTTCCATTGCACGAATTTGTTGACACAGGCGATGCCGAATGTTACTTGGTCCTCTTCGATGGCGGACTTGCATTCGTCGAGCTTGGAGATCTCAAGGGAGTGGAGGTATGGACCTGGTCGAAGGTCAACAAGCAGGCTGCTTGTACGGCGCACTCAACTTACCAAGGAACCAAAACAACTTCTTCCCGTCCCGACTCCAAGCCAGATCATGCCCGCCATCCAGACTCAGCCTCGCAATCCCCTTCGTCGCATTTGCCGGCTTCGACCATAGTGCTTCATCGTTGATAGACTCCTTCGGCGCAACATAGACATGATAGAAATCGACGAACGCCGCGCTCTGCGGTTGCGAGGCGCGATCAAGCGAGACCGCCACCTCCGTCGACATCCTGCCCGTAGCAAGGGTGGTGTGCTTATACGCGCCATTTTCGTCCGGGCCTGCGCCGAGGTCGATGGCGAAGGAGCGGCGGTCCTGCTGCACGAGGAGCTTGGACGCGCCCTGGACGAAGCGCAGGGTGACGTGGCCGTCGACGTTGATCTCGGAGGGGATGAATTGGAGATTATCGATAATGACCTCGTCCTCGAGACCCGAGGGAAGTGTGAGCTCGCCGACGTAGAGCCCTGGCCCCGCGGTTGCGATGATATCGCCGGTCAGCCAGGTCCCAGCAGATTTGAGAAACGCTATCTTTCTCCGGCTTCCTGTGCACTCGCAGAGGACGGGCGAGAAGTAGCGGCCGAAGGGCAGGCCGTTGACTTCATACGCGATCCCAGAGGTCAGGTTGGCGATCTCGAAAGAAGTGAAATTTGTGTTCGACCACCTCGCATGGATGACGAGGTCTGCCGTGTTCGGTACCCAAGACGGCGAGTAGTAGGGCTGGTCGGGGTACAGCACTGGTATCGCGCCGGTGTTCGAGGTCCCAACCTCATGTACATAGGTCGCCCCACCACCTTGGAATAGTGTGCGACTGCCAGTCTCGTCGATGTTGAGCTCCTTGAAGGCGTGCACCTGGGTCTCGTCCGCGGTCTCCAGTCCCTTCAAATCCACGGTCGTCTTTAATGTCTCCGCAATGCGCGCCTCAATGTGAGCGGTGAAGGGGATGGTGGTGGGCTCGCCGCCGGAGACCTTTTCGCCGAAGACATTGAGGGCGAGGGGGACGCGCCAGATCTGGCCTGCGGCCCAAATGATGATGGCGTCGTCGGATGGCGTGAAGGCAAAGGAGGGGTATGTTCCCATGGGTGCGGAGACCCGTGTATCATCGTAGGACAGGCCGTACCAGATGTTGTGGATGCTGCCGGTCTCGAGGTCTCTGTCATAAGTGTCAACTTCTAGAGCAGACCGACGCTTCTGCATGCTTACTTCAGGACGAGCGCTTGCTTATCCCGGACTCGGCGGACAAAGGCTAGCGTGCGCTGGTCCCTCGAAAGCTCAGGACGGCTCGCCCCACCGGGTGCAGCATCGACGAGCGTCTCCGTCTTTCCAGTCGTCAAGTTACGAGCAAAGATAGAGTAGACACCTTTGAAGACATCGTTTGAATAGCTAAAGGTGCCCCCAGTATTGACGACGTTCTTCGAGTAGATTAATGTGTCGTTACCGCGCCAGATGAATTGCTCCGGTCCGACCTGCTGCTCGCCGTAGTCTTCGTTGGACCAACCGGCGGGAAGGTCACGGCCAACGACCTTCGTCCCGCTCTTGGCTGGGATGGACGGCTGACTGC